>JAEQBH010006132.1:0-127041 GCA_016808115.1 Tetrastigma voinierianum
AGTTTTAAAGCGATAATGCTACGATCGCGACTCTGGCATTGTAATTTTTTAGATTCAATGCGCGGTCGATGTTGTGACCAAACTTCTGAAAAAATCAATGTTGCGATCGGTGGTAATGGAATTGACTTCTGAAAAAAAAAAGCAATGCTACGGTCGATGATTGATGAGTATGAAACTCATATAACTAACAATCCATTTTTGCATACATATTTGAGGCATTAAT
This sequence comes from Tetrastigma voinierianum, assembly GCA_016808115.1. Classification (NCBI taxonomy): domain Eukaryota; kingdom Viridiplantae; phylum Streptophyta; class Magnoliopsida; order Vitales; family Vitaceae; genus Tetrastigma; species Tetrastigma voinierianum. Next base: position 224 of record JAEQBH010006132.1, read on the forward strand.
GCTTAATTTAATACAAAATTATGGAATCTTCACCAAATTCTTGTTTATAGAGATCAATATCAAAAGAAGCAAAAAGCGTAAGAAAATGTGCTTAATTAACTGAGGCATGAAGCAAGGAAGGTTGCGACACCTCAACATATCTTGCGACATAACAGAAGGCCTAATGGAATAAGTTGTGTCGCGACATTACAACTTATCGAGTGGCCTGAGCATGAAGAGTCCATGTAGAAACAATTGAACAATATCGCAACACTCACAAACTTATCGCGACATTCATCCAAAATGAGTGTCAAGCAGGAATGTCACAACACCCCTAAAGACCAACCAGCAACTCACAGTGTCGTAACAAACATATTGGTGTTGATACATTCATTACAGAAGTGAATGATTGGCCATCACGAGGCGGTGTAACAACGGACCTTGAAACCTGATATTGGAAGGAAGGTGCGGCGACCTTGAAGACACATGATTTTGCCTTTGAGATTGAATTGAGACTATTGTGACCTTATTTTGATTGTCACGACCTTTTCTTCCAATCTTGTGTCTTCAAGGTCTATCGTGACATTACCCTCATGATTGTCGACCTCTAGAATGAATGTCGCAACACCAATACGTTTGTCACGACACTATGAGTTTTCGATTGGTCTTCAGGGGTGTTGTGATTTTGTTATGACATTCCAACTCGACACTCCTTTTGGATGGAATGTTGTAATGAAGTTTGTGAGTGTGCGACATTGTTCGATTGTTTCTCCGAGGACTCTTCATTTGTGTCGCGACATAAGTTGCAATGTCATGACCACTGACTCATGACATAAGTTGCTGATGTGACAAGTTGATGATATTGACATCATTTATGCCTTGCAGTTTCATGCTAGACCGCGTGTGGTTGCCTCGAAGCCAAAGTCCCTTTTCTAGGATTTTACCAGAAAATGTAAATGATTTTTTTTTTTTTCCACGTTTAGATTTTCAAAATTCTGAAACTTATGTTTTAACTCATTGATTTGAAAATAATTGCAAAAAATATATAAAAAATATAAAATATATGGTTCAATACGATTTCATAAAAAATAACTATATTTCATATATGATAGTACCCAGTACTACCTTAATAAAGTATAGATACTATTTTCATAGTCACGAATCTTCTTTGTAATGAGCAGAGTGTCACATAGCACCTACCTATGGTTTATTAAGGAAATATATAAATATTACCATACTCGAAACATAATTATTTGCAATGCATTCCCATTTAAAAAAAATGATTCATCAATTGACCGTATCAATATCCAAAATCGAATTAATAATTACTACAAATGTTACTTGAGAAAGAAACCTACAAAATTGGGCATTTAAGAGAAAGCAGGACCTCTGTGCGATAAGCCCCCACATAAATAGGTTGAATCTCTAGGAAAATTTGGAGACACTAGATGCAAATAAAGTGGCGAGACATTAGTGAAATTGAAAGGTATTTGCATACACATTGAGACATCGGACAAGAGGAAGACAAATCAATTCAGCAAAATTATTTGTGCCTTTTCATGCCTCATGGTTCACCTATTAGAGAGTGCGCTCCTTACGGAATGTGGAAACTTTATGCCTTCAATGGCCACGACCAAACCCGTTAACCGGTAATTTCTTAGAAATTTGCAATATTGGTTTAAACCAAAGAGCTTATCGGTAAAAGAAACGAGTTATCATGATTGCCTTCTGAGAGAGAGATCCTTATGGAAAACAATATATATATATATATATATATATATATATATATATATATATATATATATATATATACCCTCGAAAACACTCCATATTAGAAGTGTATTTTAGTAGACATGTATCTTTCAATAGAAGCCCAAGAACAATTTGCATATTGTGTGATTATGGATCTACTCCTCATTTGCATTTTTTTATAATAAAATATACACGTATTACATGTCCCGATTAAGTGAATTATTAATATATATGCATGTGAGGTCTTATTTCACTTGGTTGGAGAATTTATTGTTTGTTCACTCCTTTCCCTGGTCTTCCCTAAACCTTTCAGATGTAGATTTAGCCTTCGGAGGAGCAATTAGAAGACTATGGAGCATTATAAAATGCCCTAGGAAGTTGAGGAACTTGAAGCACTTTACTAAATTTTATTTAATTTGAGAATGTACTAACTTGTTTATTATTACAAAATGCCCTTTGATTGCACTATTATTTGCTATCTTGGAAGGAAACTTTGAAGGCATTTCAGTTTAAAATTACTACAGAAAATATCATTATTACCTCAAGTGGATTTGAGTTGCAAATTGTTAAGAGTTGAATTGAAATTATATTTTATACTACCCAAGAAAAGTCATATTACCTAACTGCTAGTGAATTTGGATATTATATAACATTTTTTTATCAGAGGATATTATATATTATATAACATTTAAGGCCATACTTTTGACTTGGGGTTACTAATCAAGTTCTTAGTCACCTGGAGTCTGGATCATGACAACTATAAACTTTCATGTTGATCAATTCAAGTTTAGACATAACGAAATCACAAAAAAAAATAAAAATACTGATAGGCTGATGCTACTACTACTTGCCTCATGAGTTGCAACATGTTCAGTGTGCAGAGGAAAACTGAATGACCACAAGCTGAGCTGAAATTCATTTGGGAAAACAGTTAGGAAATTGTGTGAGATGATTCAATTTAAGATATCAAAGAGAATAGGTACCTTGTAGCTTCATCTTCAGGTTTAACATATATTATTGCTTCATCAATATACCTCTTCTCCCTTTTCTTTAGTCTGCATTCTTATGCTGTGGTTTCACAACAAGGAAGAGAGAGATTTAGAGCCAACCAATACATCATATGATAAGCAATAAGTATCAGAACATAGGGAAGATGTTACTATACCTTGTAGATTCTACTAATCAGTAGGAAAAACTTAAAGCACGAGGAACTCCTGCATTCTTCTGTAGGCTTCAAAACACAGAAAAGGGAAAATAGGTTGTGTTGTGACAGTAAAATCCAGCAACACAAGAAAACTAAGAATATCTCTTAAGCTTCACAAATCACAAAATCAGTTCTCATCTAACCTCATCTTCTGTGGCCCATGAGATTTCATCAAAGAGGGCATCATAGAGAGGTGGCAAAAGCTGGGGAGGAAGATTCACCACACGTTGAGAGACTAGAGACCCATTTTGTGCTTCTTCTCCCCAGGAGTAATCTCAATGCATCTTTTACATCCTTCTCTGGGGCCACACCTAGAAGAAACTCCTTCAGCTCCATAATGCATTTATGACCCTGGTAACCAAAAAAACTATGACGTCAGGAATATGCCAAATAGAATTCAACAAAGATTGGTGAGGCCATCTTAAATGTTGCAGTCGCAGCCTTTTTAGGTGCACAGGTCGCACAACCAGATCATTTTTGAAGAAAGAGTTTACTCAAAGCACCAATGATGCATATGAGTCAGGGGCATATAGCATCAGATTACTCCTGGAGAGGGGCACTAGCATCATATTAGTGAAAATATATAAACATAGTAACCACATTATGGGCATATGCCCATAAGCAGGCTGTAAAACAATTTATAATAAAGGAGAAAATGTTACTGCCCAAGTAAAACAATTTAATGAAATGATGCAAGCATCTGCCCTACCCTGCTGTAAAACAATGTTACTGCCAGTAAGCAGGCTGTTCCAGGTAATGAGGACAAGAAAATCAGAAGTCAGGACAACAATTTATAATAACAAACCAATAGATAAGGGTCATTAATAATTAAAAGTTAAAGCATTTACTTGTATATCTTTGAAGTTAAGTGCAGTAATAAAGGAGAAAACTCCATTATCTTCATCGTCCTCTATTTTAACAACGGTTCCAACTGTTGTCTTACCCAATATTAAGTCTACAAACCCACTCAAATCCCACAGCTTATTGTCAAGGTACGTCTGCAGCAAGACTTTCACTTCATGAAAGTCATCTGGTTTTGGATCAAAGAAGGCAAAATCTTCTTGGGCAACCACCTTCAGAAAAAAGAAAAGAGATGAAAGAAAAGCAGAGCAGAGTAATTGAGAATAACAATGTTAATAAACAAAATTTAGACAGTGATTAAACAACAATTCCCAATAAAAAATGATATAACAAATGACCTCATCAATCTATAGCTATAAATCGATAATGACATTAAATCTCGCTAATAAGTGTGCTTACTTCAGAACTGTCTTCATCTGAAGATTCAGACTCTTCACTTTTCTCTTCCAAAGTGTGATTAATACTTCTGTTGCCTGGTAGAAAACATTTGATTTCATATTAACTAAAAGGAAGTTTATTAGATGAAAAAAGAAAAAGAGAAAGAGAAACATTAAATAAGGTAGTGAAAGAAGAACAAAATTGTCAAGTATTTATCTTTCCCCTTAACAACCCCCAATACACCAGGGAAAAAACAGGAGAAAACGAAGGGGGACATTCATAGAAGAAAAGTTTTTAATAAGATGACAATACCTGCAGCATTAGGAGGTGATTTCCTGTGGACTGTGGATTCATGGATTTGATGATTAGCCTTGCAATAAGAGGCAACTTGTGCAACTGTACGAAAAAAAGGGGAAAAGGTCAAAGGTAAATGTCTTGGTGATTGGCGGCACCTTGATGGTTTTCGAGGCATCTCCTTAATCTGTGCCAATTAAATATATTCAGCAATTTTAACTAAAAACTTTGAGTTGAAACTTGATGCCAAATTCAAGGGTCTGATGTGAAAACCAACTAATATTACATGCAAAGTTTGCAACTAAAAACCCTTTGGGTGAGAAGCCGATGGAACAAGGACATACGCAGATAATTCAAGGAGAATCTACAAAATCAAGTCATGAAGACTATATATTTGATTATTTTTGGAAAATTAAAACAATCCAAACTGACAGACCAGCTAATAAGTTCACATGCACACTTCATCAAACCATCAGTTGGTGTGTTATACACAGGAAAACAAATCATGCCTAAATAGACAATATTCATTAAAAGGTGCAATTCCATTGAATAAGGACATCCAAATCACACCTTAATCAGCAGCATAAAAGAGAACCTGCTTGCACAGGATCACCAGGAGAGAAACTTACTACAGGACAGAAATACTTGTAAGGTAGGATGGTTTGGAGACCTAAGGAGTGTTGTGCAGCTGGAACGAATGGAAGATAGAAGACAGCAGTGACAGTGTACCCTTATAGACTATAGAAAAGAAAAGGTAAGAAGAGCTTACAGACTTTTTCCCCTTGGCGAGATACCCTTACTACATGTCATACCCCCTCACATTCCTCATTAATATTCATTTAACTGCAATGATCATAATAAATTCACCTTTGTATTATTTTGATAGATAAAGAACCCCAAATACAAAACAGCTACGAGGCATACAGGAAGTATACAGGCATCCAGCGCACAAAAAGAAAAGGAGGAAAAACCTCCCCACCCTTTAAAAGAGGCCATCCACTCGAAAAACCTATAAGTGAAAAAAGTCTCAAAGTTACCAATCTTTTGCACAAGTTCCATGATATGCAGACTATAATCGTAAACAACCTTTGATACTCTTATTTAACTAGACCATATCAGTATCAATAAGGATTAAAATTTATGATTATAACTTCGCAAAGTTAGTCCTCCAGCATTTGTTCCAACATATACAAAATTGAACTATGCGCTGATCATTCTATCGATTCTAATGTACTCTGCTAAGCTTTTACCCACATCACTATTCTACCTTAAACAAAATTGAAAAGTTTCCTTGTAGTAGGAACTTAACCTATCTGAATGTTTACTAGAAATATAATTACTTAAAAATATGTTCCTTAACATATTTATGGGAAGCCTTTCATGCAAAAGAAAGCATGAGTGAATAGATATTTTGAGAATACTCAAAATTGTAACTTATCTCTCTTTCTTTTTTTTGGTCAGTAAAAGCAATATATTGAACAAAAGAGAGCAAGGCTCCCAGAAGTATTCAGGGGGTATACAAAAAGGAACCGCAAGGAGAGAGAAAAAAGACGAGAAAAGCGCCCTTTTAGAAACGACATACCAAAAAACCAACCAGCACAAACAACCCCGAGGCCCGAGCCAGTAAAAACCACCAACCCCTCAATTTGCAAACCACCCACTCTAAGAAACCTATAAGTGAAGATATCTCTTCACCTATGTACAATCTATTCCAACTCCACAGGTTATAAACAAAAGAATGCTTTAGCTTTTGTGCATCAACGATCCCATCTCTAAAAGCTATGCGATTTTGCTCCTTCCACACTATCTAAAAAATGCGAGTGGGGCGATTTCCACATGTTTTCTTTTTCCCAACAAAAGAACCCTTCAGGCGAGGAGAGCCTCATACTTAGTTTTGGGAAAGACCTAGTCACAACCTACTAAGGAGAAAAAGAGCTGAATTGGTTGACCCTTCCAGACGGTCTGACAAAATGTAATGGTAGTTCCTCATTCTCGACCACGAGATGTAATGATTGGGAAGGTGCCACCTCCTTCTTTGGAGCTTGTCCAAAGTTAAAATCTTGTCCCAGGTTGCTTCCCACGCAAAAAAGGTTGCTTTGGTGGGAACACAATGAACCTAGATGCCCTTTATGGGGAGCAGAATACCCCTCGGACTTAGCACTTCTTGGCCTCGCTAGCGAAAGGAGCATCCTATTGGGCCCTTCGAGATCTTGTCTAGCTCACAAGGAGACCCTTTCTTTCTCACGAAGAGGTGAGAAGGGCCACAACCAGAACCACTTCCCAGTCATTAAAGTCTGTATAAAGATTAAGTTTCCATTAGTTTCCACCTTTTGATCCCGACATCACCCGCAGTCTCAAATTAGCTAACAAAAATAAAAGAATAGGAAAAGAATTAATACAGAGAAGCGGTTCCACACGAGAGATCAGTAAAAACCCATCCTAGTGTCGATTTGCCAATAATAAATCTCAATTCTCTTTCATGACTAGATTCTTTAATAATCTCCTTCCAAAGGCCTACCCCAGAAAAGGGTCCACCCAATTTCCTTAGAGCACCTTGACCTTCTAAGCCATGCATGTTAATGAGGGTTTCTAGAATTTGATCCTGTCGAAGCGAACCTCAAATCCATTTGCCAAGCAGCGCTTTGTTCAAAGAGATTAGGCTTTCTCGGACCTACACCTTTCTTTTCGGAACATACCACATCCCCGATTAACTTGAGTGAGCACTTTTTTTTCCACGAGCCCCATTACCCAGAACATCTTTGCGGCTTGCACCTAATCTTTTAAGCTATAGCACCCGGTATTCGGAAAATAGACACATTTGATAGGCGGTACGAGAGTGTTCTTTAACATAGGGTGATCCTCCCTCCTTTTGAGATGAAATTTCTTTTCCATAGGGTGATTTCTTGTGCATTTCCTCTATGTTGTCCCAGATAGCCACGAGACTTATGGGCAGCTCCCAGGCCGGCGATAGTGATTGGAAGGTGCCCGGTCAGCGGCCAGGTTCAACGGCGAGCATCATATTTTCCCACCTTACCGGCGAAGTCGAAACTGCTCTTGGTAAGATTGATTTCGATCCTGAGGAGGCTTGAGCCAAAGGAGGACCCGATTGAGATAAACAAGTTGTTCCTCTTCGCTTCGAAAATGATCGTGTCATCCACGCATCACGGAGATGAGAAATGCTAAGAGCAGCCCCCTCCACACCTTTGATGTTACAACGATATGAAACCACCCGATCATGGCTCTTGAGGAGGATGCTCAAAACCTCCATTCGGGGATGAAATGAGCGGGAGCGGGTCTCCACCTTATCAAGCCTTTTGAGTTGGGAAAGAAACCTCTTAGGACCCCATTGACGAGGCAGAAAACCTAACGGTGGTTATACAACGCCAAATCCAGCTCACCCATTTGAGGCCCAGAAACCCGTACGGCGCATGGTCTTTATAAGGAATTGCCAATTTATGCTATCAAAACTTTTTCAATGTCAAACGCATATCATGCCCCTTCTTCTTTTGCTTTTCCGTGTCAGTAGGCTCCATTTGCAATAAGAGAACCATTTGTGATTTGTCGCCCTTCCACGAAAGCATTTTAGGCCTCAGAGACACTTTCCCCACCACCTTTTTTAGACGGTTGGCCAGCACCTTTTCCAAGATTTTATATAAACTCCCTAGTAGACTTATGGGCCCAGAGTAGCACAAATCCTCAGCAACCCCTTCTTGGGGATCAAAACAATAAACGTGGCGTTCAAACTTTTAATGAAAGTCTCATTAGCATGGAAATCCCCTAAACATCTCCATGATTTCGCCTTTGACAAAATGCCCGAAGGCATCTTTAAGAAAACCATGGAGAAACCATTAGGGCACGGGGCTTTGTGCCCACGTCCATTTCATTCATCCTAAGTGTAACTTATCTCTTTAAATGGATCCAAGCATATAAAGAATTTCCCTCCAGTTTAAGGCCATAAGTTATTAAGTCAGAGTAACTAGATAGAAATTGTTTGTAAAGATGGATCGAAGTCTAGACATGAATTTCTAAGGCACTATGAAATGGGACTCAATGTTCTTCATTGTCTTGTCCTTTCATCCTTTGAGTTGTGGATTGAAGGAGTAAAGGGATAGGCGAGGAGTGTAGATAATGAATAAAGACAAGGGTCATTAGCGAACGGTGAGTGGTATGGATGTTAAACGCTCTGATTCTTTTTTGTTACTAGAGTAGAGGAAGCTTTTCAAGAGTGACCTTAGGAGCTAGTTCCAAGGTAGTCCACCAGAGTGCGGTGCTTCTTTTTCGAAACGATTGCCAAACTCTTTATTTGCCAAAAGTTAGTACACGTTACTCGAAGTCACTAAAAAATGGGAAGGAGAGGGGCCAGCAAGTTTGGAATTGAAGATGGAAGAAGGCTATTCTTGAGATGAGGACCTCTGAAACAACTTAGTTGGCAGGTGGGTCACTGAGGATGAGGCAATTACAAAGCTTAGAGTAGTAAAAGTGGGCAAGTACTTGTTGGATCCTTTCAAGTAGGTTTTAAAAGACATTATTCATGTTCAAAATTTTCCTCTATATGGGAGCCAAAAAAGTTTTGGAGTAAGATAGAGGCTCTTTCGAGTCTCAATGGCATTCACTTGTGCTCGAATTGGTGGATATCAACATTTGAGTGTTAACATTAAGACTTCAAAGGGAGGCTATTTAGGTAAGAATTCCAAGACTAATGATGCGAGTATTGGATCTAGACAATTTTAAATGCTCAATTTTCAATTTTCTTAAGTGCTTCTTTCCTAAATGCACCCCTGCAACTTCTCCACCATATTTATAACCTTTTTTTCTAAACACCTCGCGACTCCTAAGGTACAAAGGTAGACCAACCACTTGCACCTAGCCAAATTTAGATAAAAATCTTTACTGAAACTCCCTACATCCAATCACCATTGTTCCAAAACCAAGATGTTTCTCCTTAACCTTTCAAGCCTTTAGGAAGAACCTTCTCAGGCTTCATCCTTATCGAACTCAAAAATAACAAGCCTCTCTCAAACTTTGCAATTCTCAATCCTTCTTAAAACCAATGGTGTATAGACCATTTCTTAAAAATTCCACATCGGAAATAAGGGTAAAATTTTCCACCTACCTTCTTACCAAATAAGTCGATTGATTAATCCTTCCTTATAACTTATCGATTGAACAACGTCTCCAATATAGCTTTAATTTACATACAAAAATTACGAAAGGACCTCGAAATAGCGTTCTCTTTCTTTCGGGTAAGCATTTGCAAATTGGCATTAATGGTTAGTTTGATTACTAACAAAGCCACTCTAAAATTGGCTTCCTTCAAAAGATGTAGAAATCTATGTTGAGTCACCATTTTCCAAATGACCTCGGTTGATGTTCTTTTTCCTTCGAGATTAAGCATCAAAAGGTCATGCCTTTCAACTCAACAAGAGACCACTCACAGAACATAGAGCTTTTTTCCACAATTGCACTCATTGAACAACGAGAGTAATTTCAATCCTTATTTGACAAACTTTCCAATCCATATTGCCTCCCTTCTTTCCAATCAATGATGGTCTTATATTTTTATTCTCTATAGACAGCTTTAGCTTTGTCAACAATCATTGTGTACTCATATCCAAAACACCCCATTTCTACTACCTATTTTTCCAGAACTAAGTCATTTTCCTTAACCTTTGTAGAGCCTCTAGAGAGAATACCCCCCCTACCTCATCCCCACATCGAAATTAAAAGTAACAACTCGCCAACTTTGCAAGTTTAATCCCCATTTGAAAACCAATGTGCGAGAACCCTTTTCTTAGAAAGTCCACATCGGAAATAAGTGTCTAATTTTCTTCCCTGCCTTCTTACCAAACAATAGTCCAATTGAATCGTTCTACCCTATAACTTCATTACTCGACTTCATATAAACAATGTCTCCTAGTTTCCCCGACTTCAATTTAAGCACATTTTTAGACGACCTCGATTGATGTTCTTTTTCCTTAGGGTAAGCATCAAAAGGCGTACCCTTCAACTCAACAACAGAAACCACTTTAAGAACTTAAAGCCTCTTTGCCAAAGTATTCAACCACTAATCGACCCCTATTCTTGGGGAACGATAACAAAAAATCCATTTGCCTCATTAACACTAATCGACCAAAGTAGATAATTTCAATCCTTATTTGAGATACCTTCCAATGCATATTTCCTCCCTTCTTTCAATCAATGATGCTTCTTCTATTTTTATTCTCTCTACAAATAGCTTCAGCTTTTTCTAGCAAACAGTATGGACCCACTACTCCAAAGATGGTTTAAAATTTTGCTATAAAATACTTTCCCAGGAGTTATAGAGCCTTAGCCTTAGGAACAACTGAACACTTCAAAGTCAGCATATCAAACTTTCAATTGAACTTACTAAATTACACTATTTGAACTAAAATTCACAAAGCATAATAACATCGACCAACAACAGTTCATTCATTACTTTGGCAGCTAAAAAGCATACAGAACGAATAAGTGCTGCTATTTAAATTGAGGTTCTGGTTCCTTCAGTGTTGGAAAAATACCTGAGACCTCACTTCGATTTATTTTTCTACCTTTTCCCAGTATCTAGAACCCAGAGAAAGCATTACCAAACCAATGGCTCCTTTAGGACATTTTTCCTAGAATCAAACTGAAACTTGGCATGACAAAACTTCCAATTGAATAGAGTCACACTTTTTAAACCCTAAAATTCATACAAAACACAAACAGATCACCAGCAAAGAATTTACTAAAACCCAATTACAAAAAATTAATTCATTACATAAGAGCAACCAAAATGCCTATGAAATGTATACTTCGAACCCAATTCCTTAGCTGAACTGGGCTGTTTTGAGTTGAAGTTCTGGGTTTATCAGGTTCTCAAAAAGGCGGGAAAAAGTAAGTATCCACTTTCATTTACCTTCCTACATTTTTCCCCGGAAGCACCAAAATCCAATTATTATTTTTCCCACGTCAAAAAGAAGCTTTTTTTTTTAATAGATGAAAGCAGAATATATTAACAAAAAGCCACAGAGTACACGGGCAGTATACAAGGCAGCCCAAAAAACAAAGAAGGCTGAGCACACAAAAAAACTCACCAGTCCTCAATTGGAAGCCAACCAATCCAAAAAACCTACTAAGAAAGAAACCTCTTCTCCTACATACATCCTATTCCAACTCCATAAATTATAAACAAAAGATTTCTTTAATCCTCTAGACCTTGAACAGTAGATCAACCTTTAAACCTAAATTTCACAACCCTAGCAACCCCCACAAACACAAAAGCTACTAAAGACCTAACTAACAAAAACAAATTATCATGAAGATAAAGGAAATAAAGAAAAAAAAACAAAAAAGAAATGGAACACTTACAATGATGCACTTAGGTCCCTGGGACGTTATCCATATCGCCATTCCCATCTTATGGTGATGTGACGTCCCAAAACACGAGTCAGTTGACAACCCGTCAATCTGCCAAAATTCACGTGGATTTCGAGTAGCCGTCTGTATTGTTGTGTCCCATTTATCGGGATCCACTATTTTACAAAATCGAGTAAAGCCTCCTTTGTTCGAGAGGCTTTAAAATACAACAGCCCATAACAATATATCCATGACCCATCCAGGATCTTAATAGAAGTAGTAATGACCACACAGGATCCATCTGTCCATATCCACAATATACAATTATATCACAATAGTCCATAAGAGTTTATTACAACACTCTTAATATAAAACATATATTAAAACTAACTTGTTCTAATATAGTTTACAAAAATATTTATCAAAGCCACATCCTGGCTTCCTTCAAAATCACGGCCTCGAAGGAGCGTCGTCCTCCGGTTTACCACCTGTACCTGAAATATGGTCCCACGACGGGGGGAGCAATGCCAAGTAGAAAAATAATTCCTACAAGGGCTACTCTCCACCTAAGTGCACATGCAATACCATTTCACACATTCAAGTAAAAACATACACATTCCTACTCAAATGTCTACATGTCATGGATGAGAATGTGACTCACCCTATCCCATGTCCCGATTCCTCACCGACTCCTTCACACATGCATATGACAAATGTAAAAAATAGTCATTTATGTTCCATCGATGACCATTTTTTCAAACAAAAGATTTTGTTTTATAAATCAAAATTCATTAGACCGATCTCGATATCAACTTGTTTTACCAAATTAGTGTGTTTGTAAGGTAGCAAATTTCCGGGTCTCAACGAGCCAGCGTGCAACGAGCACTTTCGCGAACTTTCATCATTTGGATACATATGTATAACCAAGAATGCAGTTTTCACCCGAGGGTATCCTATCCCATCTTGACACACATATTTTTCATTTTTCCTTTTTCTTTTATCTGTTGTAAGGGCTCATTTTGGACGTTGTATCCCATTTAAAGCCCACCATTAAACACCAAACACAATGTCGATCTACCATGTACTCACGACATACCATCGAACACCAAACACAGTGTCGATCTCTACCATGCACTCACACCCATGTATGCGATGTCCCGTGCATAAATGCAATGCAATGCCATTGCATGTATCTCATGCTACATTCACAATGAATGCCACATGAAACAATACAAATCATACTTCATGCCCAGTATCATGGATAATCATATTTAATACATACAATTTAAATCCATTCAATTCAATATGCTTATCACACATATTTCAACATGCTTCCATACAATCAACATGTGATTCATTCTTCACGCACTACAAGCATACATCACACCAACCCGATCATATAAGCAAAGGTAACTTGGTATCCTTTACGGTGGCATAAACAATGCCTGATAATCCACCTGGCTCTTTGAAAGAGCAGGAAATACTCAGCTATGAGTACTAGTCTCGTGCTAGAATATGGTTAAATTCTAGACTCAAAGATCTTTTCATAGGGCCGAAACACTGAATCGGAGTTCGAGACCGAGGTCGCGATTGTCGAAGTGAAGCGCATGGTCATGGGTGTGCGAAAATTGTTCAGACCCCAAAACCACACACTACACCCCCGACCAACACTCGGCCAGCGAACCCGCAAGCGGTCAGGGTTCGATCCGTGTGAGTTGAATGCGAATCACCTTGATCGTAACAAGGCTACCACGAGTAGGCTAAGATGTCGAAATTTAATCTCGAAACACTGGGTCCAATCCTTGACCGTTAATAAATACAGCCCTAAGATTAGAGCTGAACCAAAATGGCCCTTACATGGCCACTGGCAAGAAATAACCAGTGTAGGAGAAACCCCTACCTTTTGGAACTTCAATGAAAAAATCAGATTTCGATACCCACATGTAGCTCTCGTCGTATTGACCAACTTTATCTCTTGCCCCGATGAGTTTCGACCGCCGGTTCGCCGGAGATCGCGAAGGGAAGTGTCATTCCTTTCTTTTTTTTCTTTCTCCTCTCCTCCATGCGCGACTCTTCCTCCTCCCTTTTTGTTTTTCCTCCTTTTCTTTCCTTTCTTCCTTTTCTTTTCCTTTTTTTCTTCTTTCCTTTCTTTCTTTTCTTTTCCTTTTTTTTCTTCTTTCCTTTCTTTCTCCTCTTACCCACCTTTTCCATGGTCCATGTGTCACATGGACACATGTTCTAGGTGACACTCTCCACACCACATGGCTCTCATGCCATGTGTCCTTCTCCCATGGTGCCATGTGGAACCCCCTGGTCATGCCATGTGACACCACCCCATGTGTCTGACACCAATCTTCGAAAAACATGGAAATTCGACGATCTCGGATTCAACGAAATTTTTTGGGTAACTAGATTTCGCGAGACGAATTCAATGGTGAAGTTCGTTTCATCATTCGAGATTTAGAAAATTTCTAGATTTTCCACCTGTACTATAGCGGCAATTTAACGTTTTGCCCTTTTTCAGAAAAATTAAATTTTTCCCGGGTTTTACAGGTGACTTGCCTCGATTTGGCATCCTCAGGATGAGTGGTTCGCCATCATCACTTATTGCTACACTTGTATCCCACCTTATTTCCCTACTTTCTTCTACATCCCTTTTCATATTCTTCTATCATCATCTATCGTTATCTCGCTTCATGAACGACGTGTCTTTTGGTGTACATCACTTGTTGCTTGGCATTGTTCACTTATGTGTTGGTTGAGTCGCTTTGTTCACATGATTCTCTGACATTTGGCATTGCTCACACAAGGGTTAGGCATTATCTATTAGGTATTTGGGCCTTTGTTTTCCATCATTTCATTCACCTTTCACCCCTGGCCTACATTACAGTCTGAGTCGTAAGACCACCTTGAGGCCATGAGATCTCATGTTTGCTTCGACGCATTTTATATGGACAGGTTCCGTCTACTAATTGAGTACAAAATGTCGATAGGTCTCTGCTCTTGGGGAATATCGAGGGTCACATATTATCTTTCCATTCGGTTACTTGCCTTAGGTTCATGATCAAACACAGATGATACATGAGTTAGGTAGTTAATGGCACCTTAATGATGCTTTGACACGTTCTGCTTGAGGCATGCCCCCATCCTTGCTGGCAGCTATGGCTCTTGCACACGGGCGATCCGTTTACGCTAGACGTTTTGACATCGAGTTTTAGGTAAGCCAGTATTCATCTTGGTTTCTTCATATAATGGAGCGCTTTTGAGAGGCGTAGGATCGATTCACGATATTCATTGACCAAGCGGGGATGTACGCCGCGGGGCATTCCCCATTCATTGTCATGTTCACTCACCTTGAGACGATTAGTTTCAATGATGTATTTCATGGTTTCATTGAGATATTTGAGTTTCATATGTACATGCAGGGGCATACCCCTATCAGTTGATGGTGGATGTGTGGATGTTATGGATTGGTGAGGGGGCTTTTCCCTCGAGGAATGAATGTTTGTAATATTTCCAACTTGTGACTTTAACACATGCGATGGTGGGTTTCTGACATGGTATTGATGCCTTAGACTGAGGCATAGCCCCTTCTTTGTGCCTTTGGATATTCGATCCCTTCTTTTGTTTCGGGTTCTTCGGCGCGTTAAATTCGATCCTTCTTTTGTTCCGAGTTCTACGACGCCAGGCCCAGTTCGATCCCTTCTTTTGTTTCAGGTTCTCACGGCATTGTGCTCAAATTCGATCCATTCTTTTGTTTCGAGTTCTCCGGCATCGTGCTCGGATTCGATCCCTTCTTTTGTTTCGGGTTCTCTAGTATCATGCCTAAACTCGATCCCTTCTTTTTATTTTGGGTTCTCTGACATCTTGCCTGAATTCGAACCCTTCTTTTTGTTTCGGGTTCCCCGACATAGTGTCCAGATCACTCATCTTCCCAGGCATTGTGCTCAGGTTTCTCTTAGTCAGCCGGTCGTGGCGAATCGATTCAGTTAGCCTTGATCTTAGGTAAGGGGACCAGGGTGTTGGTCATCTAGGTTCTTCACTAAAGTTCATTTCACTCTTGCATCACTTGCACTTCGCACCCACGATTCACTCGTTCATTCACTCTACTGAGGAGGGGCATATTTGTAGAGCCTCAATTTTGTCCCTCGACACTTGCATTTGTCCTATGAGTGTCACACTCACCCATCGTTCTCTATGGCACCATTAGGGTCATTTAGGCAATCCGGTCTCAGGAGCCTCGGGTAGGCTTGTATGTGGTCCATTGAGTGTATGTAGTTATTGGCATCATGCCATAGGAAGTAGGTGGGGCCTCCTAGGTTTTTAACTCAATCGGATTTATCAGTATATGATAGGGAGCACTTGGGCTTGTTTCGATCATATCTCCCTCATCGAGCCAAAATCATGCACCATTTTTATGGACTCCTTATTTCTCCAAGTAATGTCTGTCAAAATTTCAAATGTTTCCACCAAGATCAATCGGTCCTCAAAGTTTCAATTTAAGCAGAATTCATTGAAGCATGTCTGAATTCGGAGCACTTGGGCTTGTTTTGATCATATCTCACTTATTGAACTGAAATCATGCCCTTTGTGTTTTTTTTTTTTGGATTCCCTACTCATTAGAATTCTTTGACAAAAATTTGAAATTTTTCTCAGCCCCGGATTGACCGGGTTGGGAGCAGAAGCTCGGTAATTCAGGCGATTTCAATTAAAGTTCATTATTGGAGCAGGTTTGAATTCGAAGCACCTGAGATTGTTTTGGTCATATCTCCCTCATCTAAACTCGGAATTGCACTCTGTTTTTTTTTTTTGTTGGATTCCTTATTCTTCAAGGAACATTCTGTCAAATTTTCAAAAAATTTCTCAGCCAACTCGACCCGTTGGCATCCAGTTCAACCTATTCATTGAGTCAAGTTGTATGGAGCACTGATTTTGGTGGTTTTGGAGCCCAAATCCTACTTGGTTCAAGCCCATAAGCTCCTGATCAATTTGGATTCTTGGTGGTTAAGCAAATGAGTTAATGTGGCCAGCTCCTAACCTCGTGAATAGAAGAGTGTTTATGGAGCTAGGGAAGTCCGAGACTGATTGGGAGAGTTCCCGGGACTAAAGGTGTGCAAAATGGAGTGAGCTCAGATGTTTATGAAGGAGAAATACAGGCAAAAAAAGGGAGAGAAGGGAAGAAAGGAAAAAGGAGGAAAAAGAAAAGGAGGAGAGATTCTCGATCAGGAATTGGGTGATCTCTCATTTGAAGAGGGATTTCCTAAAGTTTTAAGGGAGTGGATACGGTTTGGAGCGAAAAAAAAAAACAAACAAACAAAGGGGGAGTAGCCGTAAATCCTACAGGTATGACCGTTATATGCTTTTCCGTTTCTTTTGCGCTTGTCTTTGCCTTTGATGTTTGAAGCCTTGTTTTAGGGCACTAGGCATTGTTTAGGTCAATTCTCACTCATTCAAAGTCAGAATTTTACACCGTTTGTTTTGTTGGATTCCTTACTCTATAAGGAATGTTCTTAAAATTTTTGAGAACTGTTCTCAACCGGCTCGGCCCAGTTGGGAACCCGGATTAGCCCGAGTTCATTAGGTTATGTTTTTCGAAATTAGCCGATTAGGGCACTAAGCATTGTTTGGGTCAGTTCTCACTCATCCGGAGTCAAAATTGTACAAAGTTTGTTTTGTTGGATTCCTTACTCTGTAAGAAATGTTCTAAAAAATTTGAGAACTGTTCTCAACCTGCTCGATGGGTTGGGGAACTGGATCAGCCGGTTCATTAGGTTCTGTTTTTAGAAACAACAGTTAAGGCACTACGCCTTGTTTGGGTCAGTTCTCACTCATTCAGGGTCGGAATTGTACACCGTTTGTTTTTTTGTATTCCTTACTTTGTAATGAATGTTCTGAAAATTTTGAGGCTGATTCTCCAGCCTTCTCGATTGATTGGGAACCAAATCAGCCGGTTCATTAGGTTTTGTTTTGAGGCAATGGTTAGGGCGTGGCATTGTTGGGTGGAGTTCTGCTCATTGGTGGTGTGCACCATTTGTTTTTTAGTTCCTTACTCTGAGGAATGTTCTGGAAAAATTTTGAGAAGCTGTTCTCAAGCTGGATTGACCGATTAGGGAGCGGATCAAGCTGGTTCATTAGGTTACATTTACCGGGAATATCAATTAGGGTACTTCGCATTGTTTGGTTCGGTTCTCACTCATTCGGAGTTAGAATCATACACCGTTTCTTTTTTTTGGGTTCCTTACTCTGTGAGGAATGTTCTAACAAAATTTGAGATTTTCTCCAATTAGCTCGACCCGGTTGTGAAAGTAGTTGTAGCCAATTAGTCGGGGTTTTTTTTTTTTTAGGGATAATGCAGTTTTAGTTTAATTGATCCATGACCTTTGTGAGTCAGGCCCATTCCTTTGCATATCGGTGTGGGGCTATGTTTAAGTCACAAATGGGGTTTAGTTCAGTTTAATGTGGTCTCATTTGGATTCATGAATTAGGTCAATCTTGAAGTCAAGGTTGGGTAGTTAAGCACTAGTAGTCTAGTGTTTTGTCAAACCAGATTCTTTGGGATGAATAGACCTGTTTGTATAACACAAGTGTTGTATCGTAGTGGTTGAGATCACGATGTGTGGTTTCTCACAGCTTCCTTTGCTTTTGATATTTAATTTTGAGAAGTTGTTGTATGCAGAAATGTGTGACTAACAGCCTTCCCTTACAACGCGTAGCTAGAGATTCTGAGTAAGTGTCTTTGGATTTATAATTTGTTGGTCTGTCTTATGTTGAATCTTTGCTTAGGTTTATGTAATTCATGTCGTCTGTCCAGCCTAGGTGGTTACTTGAATGCTAACCCATATGAGACCATGTACCCAATTCATTAGAATAGACCAGTTAGAGACTGAAAGTGCACTACCTCTCATAGGGTACCTTCGATTAGTAGCAGTCCCGAACTGAAATCTAGTTTTCGTGGACCGGCTTTTTATGACTAGAGTCGGTGAAGGGTTTTGTTCCTACTTCATTTCCCGTTTGAAAAAAATAAAAATAAAAGTAAGTGGCGACTCGAGAACAAATTGTTCCTCACTTGGGACGGATTGCCAAATCTCAAAAATCAATTCACTTTTCTATTAATATCGAGTTGCAAACCTTGGATGATAGGGTCCGGCGTTTGACATGTCATTGTGAAGGATAACATGGCATATGGCGTGGCCGATTGACCAAATAGGTGGCGTGGACGCTACCATATATAGGCGGGTGATCTTTGTGGACCTCTTTGATGATGTAGTCCACGAGTGGCGGCGTGATATACACATGGATGATGATGGCAAAACCATGGGCGATGTTGTATTGATTACTGACATGCATATCGGCGGAGTTCGATGAACAATGCCAATGTGTTGTGTTGGGTTTGTGGCAGCATCTGGGGCCGACTTTCGACTAGTGACACCATAGCATATCAAGTTTTATGTATCGAGGGAGTACATGAATACTAAAAAATTTGTCATATAGGTTTTTGCCCGCGTCTCGGGAGGCTTGTACATTTGAATAGTAAAAATCTTGAGTTTTAGCGTGAATAGTCATACGAAATAAAAATCGAATTTTAATCTTTGGTTTGAAAAATATGACCAAACTGGTGCGTATTGGAGCAGGAGGTGGCAATGGCGGAGTCGTTGTGAGCAGTGACCTTTAGGAAAATTCAAGGCATGCATTCTAGCGCCGGCTATTAACTTAAAATTTTTTCAATGTCCGGCGATTACGAGCGGCGGTTGTGAAACCCAAGGCGGTGTTCCCCCAGCTGAGGCTATTAAGATATCTTATAATCCCGAGCATCCATTTCTTTTCTCCTTACACGCTTTTCTTCTCCACCTTCCATTCTTTTCTCCCTTCCCCCGCTTTTCTTCTCCAACAGACCCCACCTCCATTCTCCACCAGACACCACCTCCCTTCTCCACCAGACCCCACCTCGGTGACGAGGTCCCGTCACCGCATGACCATTGAGCGGATCTCGCTGAGTTTGTTCATCCCGGTACTCTGTGATTTAGGGCGTTAGGGTTTCATTTAGGATTTGATTTAGGATGTGGTTTTGTTTGCGTTTTTGGGGTATAGTGATTAGATTCATGGGGGACATCAAACTAGGTAGCTCATTATTTTTCAGTTTGGGATTGGGTTGTTGATTTAGGGTTTCTTTGTTTTGTTTCTATTTCTCGGTGGACTCTAAATTGTTATTAGAATTTGGTTTTGAATAATACTATTTTTGCGGTGTTTCGTTCGTTTGATTATTGAATTGTAGTGATGAATTTTGATATTAATATTAATAAATGGAGCAGAAAAATAAAACGGTGTGACAGGCGTTAGTTTGGTTGTTTTATATGTTGTTTGGCTGAGAGAAGTGAGTAGAGGAATAAATATTCTTTCTGCAGATCTGTGAAGACTTAATTCCTATTGTGCACTCATATACAAAGTATATCAACTGTATTATTGGAGTTCGATCTCATTTCTTTATGACCTTTAAAAAAAGGAGTTCTTACAGATAGGAAATCCATCTTTATTTTTATTATTGTTATTATTATTATTTGTCTTTAGAACAACTTTTGTGCTTGAAAAGGCTTTTGCTCGAACTCCATTTCATTTCTTGGGTTTATCAATTTTTTTTAAACATTTTTCTTCTTTACTTTGAACAAATGGAATTTAATTTAAGTTTGTGATTAGGCCTTTCCTACTACGAACATGCAAATTAATTTCCCCACATTCTCCGGCACACTCTTTTATTTTATTTTAGTCTTGATTCGAGTCTTAGCATTCACATTTAATTTTATTTTTAAATTTTACATAGCGATATCTTAGTGTTTTATATTAAATAATGTCATCATCATATCATAGGCTCTACTGGATTCTAAAATAAAGAAGCCCATGACTTCTACTTCATTTGGTCACACCTTAACCAACTCACTCAGATCCATTTTTGAACTCATTGTTTGAATTCAAGAGCCTTATGTTAAACCTTGACACAAATTCGGGTTCCACTTTGTTTTGCCTTTTTCTTTTCCCTCTCTTTCTTTCTTTTTTGTATAAGATATTTATGACCTATTTGATTCAGTTTTTGAAAATGTTTTATGAACAGTTTTTGAAAACAAAAAGATTAGTATTTTATGTGTTTTTCGTGTTTTTCTAAACAGGCAAAAAACTGGAAACTAATTGTGTTCTTTATGTTTTTCTTGTTCTTTTTCTTTGTAAAATCTATATATATAGTTTAAAATTGTAAACAAATTGTCCCCTTAGTTTCAATAAAACATCATTGCATATACAAAGAATTGAAACCTCCATGTGTAAAGCCTTGTGTGATTCCATCTTAAGAATAATAATAGGAAATGAGTTCTTCGATCAACGTTTAAGATATGTTGGAAGTGACATATAATATAAATGACGTGCTTCACTATATTATCATAAAAGAAGTACTTGAGAAGGAGGAATTTACCTATTACAAGATAAACAAGCAAGGAATTAGTTACATAAATATTAAACTTATGGTCAAGAGTGGGTATAGTGGTAATTAAGTTTTTAGCTAAACATAGAAAGGGAATGGGGAAGTAGGAAGACTATATGTTGTTGTTATTGTTGATTACAGAAGAATGGGCCCGATTAGGCCACTTTTGACTCAAATTTGGACCCACTGAGGTCATTGTATGATATTGAGTCATGTTGGCTGTGTTTTTAGTATAAATTGTATTTTGGGTAGAGCTCGATGCAGAGACTCGCGATTTTGATTAAATAATGAGGTCTCGGAAGGGGGGCACGATTGGGACCATTTAATTCCTAAAGGAAGGTACTAAAGATAATCATCTCTCATATTATTTAATTTTGTTTACTTCATTTGAAATGGAGTCGATTAATATGCATTTTCTCTATTCATAAGTAATGTTACTGTGGGCATAGAGTGAGGACTGATAATGATGTGAGATATGATGGAAACAAAGCTTCCGTTGTGCCTTTGGAAATACCGGTTGACTGCACGTTTGAACAATTGGGTGATATCATATTTTCAAGCACATCTATTGACAAAAGGAAGTTCAACTTAGTCCTCAAGTGTAAGTATCCTCTAAAATGTGGAAATCGGTTCCAACCTAGCACAATATGGAATGGTCTGTGCACGTAATGTTGAACATGGTTAACACAAGCGTCATTGAGGAAGTGA
Source organism: Tetrastigma voinierianum (assembly GCA_016808115.1). Taxonomy (NCBI): domain Eukaryota; kingdom Viridiplantae; phylum Streptophyta; class Magnoliopsida; order Vitales; family Vitaceae; genus Tetrastigma; species Tetrastigma voinierianum. The sequence continues at coordinate 22,222 of JAEQBH010006132.1, forward strand.
ATTGTTTGTTGAGGTCGTTGAATACCTTGAGCAAGCGAATCAATCTATTGGCGTTGCGAAGTGATAATTTGGTAGAAATTGACTATGGTTGTGGAGCTAATGGCGGTCCGATTACTAGATACGAGGAGCATATATGGAGATGATGATGCTTGCGCTTATATGAAGAGGTAACGATGAATCGATGAAGATGTTGATGATGAATGTAATGATGACTTACATGTTCAAACCGATGGACATGTATCAACATTCAGGCTTCTAGTCGGGTTTTGGAGAATGAAAGCGAAGATGTTTGTCTCTACGCCATTATCTTGTGATGAATCGAATATATCGCGGATGATGAGGACCGGATGAGTCGGCCCACATTCGATTATCACCTACCTGTAACACCTTGTTTGAACATGTGTTGAAAACATAGATATTGCTATTTGATGGTTAGACTCCGTGGGGCAAGAACTGACCGAGTTATGCAGTGAATGAATTTGTAGTTGGGCAAGTTTTAATTCTAAATCCAGTGCGAAATTTAGATTTACTCAATTAGAGCACATCGGGGAGTTTGTTATGATTGCCTCCTCAAAATTGCTGGAATCTTAAGATGTAAGAAGAAGTAGAAAGATATCGAAATGTCAATGGAAGGCTGCGTGCCATGGTTGTGAAAGATACTAGCTTATTTGCGATCAACAAATATAAAGGGCCGCATACTTGTGTAATTAAGTGTTTGAACGAGACCATCATCAAGCGGACTGAAGTTGGTTCTTTTGCTCACATACGACGATAGTGAGGCACGATTTATGTTATCCTATTTGTTATTCAAGCGTCGTTATGAAATGAGATGAAATTTCATATAAAAGCGGATGGGAAGCATAAGGCATTTAGACACTTATTTGGTGATTTTTCTAGTCGCCTCACGGATCTCCCACGTTGTTATTGGCCATAGAACGCCAATCACGGATGTGTTGTCATTTGGAAAACCACCTCTCATAGTGTGTGCCAAGCAGTAGAGACATTCGGCTCGTGTTGGGCATTCAAGCCATCTATTGAAGGGTTGCAAATTATTAGATCGATGCGAGTATTGATGGTACACATTTGTATGGGAAGTATAAAGGGACATTGTTGATTGCTATGGGATGTGGCCAGTGTCCGGTTGATTCCATTTGGCATTTTGCTTTAATACGGAAGGCGAGGAGAGATATTGATAGTTGGGGAATGGATTCTTGGCATGTATCGATAGAGTAACTCAAAGGACGGGGATTTGTGTTATATCTGATAGACATCCGGGTATTATGGCGATATGGCGATCCTCATCTTCGTTGGGATGCACCATATGCCTATCACGGGATGCATGCGTCATCTTGCGAGCAATTTTATGACGACGAAGATAAAGCGTTGAAAAATTTGGTATGCGGCGGTTATTGCGTGACACCACGGAAGATGAATAGGCATATGGCTGATTGGGAGGTAATCACGAGCACTACAATGGTTAGAGGCGTCCTCTTCCGTTATAGGCACTTTCATGATGGAGGTCGAAGATATGGGATGCGGCCGACCCGATATGGCAGTATTGCGGTGTTCTTAAAGGGGCTCGCGACTTACCAATCCTTTGCGTGGATTAAGTTGACATTTCCATATGCCGGTTCACTTTGTTGCGAGAAGGGAACAAGGTGCTAGATTGGCATCGATGAAGCGGTTCACTCAATATGTTGATGCTTTCCAGTTCGGTCGTGTGGTTAAAGAAATTTGAGATTCGATCGGTGTTCTTTATGATCACTTACGGGGCCCGATTTCACATAAAGTCAGGGAGTGGTGTAATTCATCCGCGAACTTAAAATGAAAGAAATGCACATGTGGTAGAACAACGATATATGGATTTCATGTATCTATATATTCTGACATGTCGACATCGATGTGTTGATTTTAGGTTATTTGTTCAAGGCTACTACCTCTGTGAGTCTTATTATGACATAGGCAAGCTTGTTTTATCCCATATTCAATGAAGATGGTGGCCTCTTTATGATGGTCCAACGATACAAGTAGCTCTGGGTCAATGAAGCGGCAAGTCGGTGGCGTCTTAAATGTTAGTTTTCATAATGAAATGGGCGTTAGGAGGGAAAGCAGATAAAATGTGGGTTGTCACGAAACAACGAGAGTCCTGATAATCGGTCTTGTAGGTAAATCGGATTGATATAGATGTGAAGTAAGGCAATTAGTTTGTTTGTTTGTAAATGAGAGGCCTCACCTTTTTTAGTTGTTACAGTATAAAGACTTATGTACTATAGTTTATTTCTTGTAGCGGGCCCCGAATATTTTGTAGTTGTCTTGTATCGGGGTATTCTATTGAATGAAACATTCTTATTGTACGTGTTTATTGTGAAATTATCATTTGTAATTAATATTGACAACCAATGGACAATTATTACGGATTTGTTATCTTATAGACGCCATGGCGTTGGAGTTCATGATCGGATCCGTCGGATACATACGTCTTGAGTATTATGAGACAAACACCGATCACACTTAGTAGATACAGAGCAGGTACGTAATTTGTTAATTAGCAATTACTATTAGTTGTTGTAACATGTAATTTATACATAACCACTTTTAAATTTGGATGTTTCGTTGCTTACAGCTTCAGGAGATCCTCCGCCCTCGACAGCAGATGAGAGCCTTCATGACTATGTGGAGGATGGATATTCGGATTCAGCCATACGTGATTAGTGCAGTTTTGGGTATATACCGTTTGGGCCACATCGCGATCGATTGGCCACTTATCACCTCACTCGTCAAGAGATGGCGGCCCGAGACACATGTTTCATGTGCCAGTAGGGGAGATGACGATTACCTTACAGGACGTCGCCATCCTCAGCAGCGCCCGTATCCATGGCCGGCGGTCAGCATGTGTGTTCGATGTGGCGGCGTTGTGCGCGGAGTTGCTCGGTGTCATCCCACCTGCCGATGCTATCAGAGGAGCCACTATCTCCTTGCGGTGGTTATGTTTACATTTATCCACCCCGCCACCTGATGCAGATGAGGTCACATTAGAGCGTTGTGCGCGTGGGTTCATCTTAGCGCTTATCGGATCCTTCTTGTTTGCGGACAAGAAGGGTGTGCATGTTCCCATGTGCTTTCTCCCTTCTTCTTGAGATTTGGCGCTCTTTGCGACATATAGTTGAATTGGTGTAGTACTAGCACACATATATGCTCGCGAGTTATCTTAGAGGCCGGCTTGGATCGTAGTCGTGGTATTGACGGTTCGTATTACACTCATCTGAATTATCATAGTAATAATTGGAATGTATGTTGTTGTGTATGGATGAATTGGCTTTGCTTAGGCCCTTTATTACTCATACGCCCAGGCCTGCCGAGGTCATTGATACATGTTGGCGGGTTTTTGTATGTTGTATTTTGGGTAGACCTCCTCGTACAAAGGAGACTCTGCCCGATTTTCGTTAAAACATGGGTCCCAGAATGGGACACGATATATATCATTTTTCCTAACGCAATATAAAAACTTCAATTTTTTGACCAACTTTCTGTTTATTTTGTATCCAGCTATGGTCTTGGGAGAGATTTCACGTCGGGCGACCCGATTTTGGCGACCACCGCAGCAGTCTAACACCACCACCCTCATGCCTTACAAGATGCCGATGCCGTCTTGGGTGTCGGGGATGGTGACTGCGGTATCCACGTGGTTGCCCGGCTCAGCCTCACCGGGTGAGCGGTAGGAGCTAGCTTTCCACTTTCGGGTGTAGGTGGAAATTACCTTTGACTGCGGTGCGTAACCCGACCGGGTGTGGGCTCCTCTATCTGAGATCGGCTAGATGCACAGACTCCTAAGCAGGTAATGTTATGTAAAATTATATGGTTCTATATTAATTTCATTTCAAATTCTGTAAATTTAATGACATAAAGTTTTTCACGCTGGTCTCATGGCGACTACGTGAGTTACTTGACCATCTCCATATACGCCCAGGCGGTGAAGTCGGCGGGCCCGATGTCACCGCTCATATGTTTCGAGATTGTTGAGTGGCATCGATCGAGCCTTGGTTGGGATGCATCGGTAGATACCTCCGAGCTTGCTCTTCGCGGCAGCGGTTGCATCACCGGTGGATGCGTGGACGACACCAGCGCGATTGGGCGACGTATCATGCACCTAACATAGCATTATGGGAGACACGAGCGGCTAGGATCATCACTTCACCCCCTATGGTGGGTTTGATGGACTTTCATGATTCATACATGCAGTGGTATCGTCGTATTACACGGCGTTTTATGACACCACGACTGCATAGGGATGATATGAGGTTCCATACTACAGCCGGTAGTATGGATATTTTATTAAGTTAAGTCATGTGTTTCTAAAATATTTTACCTAATTTTTAATTAATAGATTATGTAATTATAATTCTTTCTTTTTGGTTCACTCAGATCGCCGCCATGGCTAACATAGCCATTCGATCTCGTTTTGATACCCCTAGTGCTTTATGCGACATACATCATATTGCCCGATCGGTGTTACACGAGATTGGTGAAGACCATCGCATCGCAGGGTACACTCAGGAGGCTTCGACATCACATGAGCCATTGATTAGACCTCCGGTGTCGTCCACACCATCACGTATGCGGCCGGATTCGGTGGGAGGGAGAGGGAGAGAGGGAGAGGGAGGGGGTTGATCGTCGGGGTCGTGCTCGAGATGGTGGGTCGGGTGTGGTCCGACCAGCGAGAAGCTGATCTAAATTTTACTTTAACCGACTTTGCTACTCAGTGCCCTCCTCCTATACTTACCCCCTCCTGTTGTTTATACCCCACACACGCATCACAGCCATACCCACTCACATTGACATCACCTTCCACGCCCGCATTACATCACCTTCCACTCCCACGGACTTACACACGTCGATTGCCTTGTCGGTGTCGGCAGGCCGGCGATCCATAGCAATGGAGTATCCATTGTCGTCACACCTATACCATCCCATACATTGCCTCCATAGATGATACCATCGTTGACCTTTACAGTGGGGTAGACTTCGGCTAGGCGACCTCGTACTCGGCGGTGTACATCGGCTTCTCCATCATCGGATACCTCGGCTCCATCAGGTCCCATCGGCTCCACATCCCACATTTCCCTCGGCTCCATCGGCTTCCGTAGCTCGTCTCCGGACTCCACGGGACCCTATTGGTGTGAACTATTTATTTGAAGTAGATCTGAAATATAAAGGCGCCATCTTGTGGGACGCGTTGATCACATATTATTTTTATTTGAAAATTTGTATAAGTGTTTTAATATATTTAAATGTTTTGGTATATGCATGATTTGGGTACATACATGTCTTTTGAATGTCATGTCTTTGGTACATACATGTCTAATACTTCCTCGATTTTTATCATAGTTCAAAAAATACACTCAATATTATTTTCTAAGATAATCATTTTTATAAAACACATGTAAATACATAAATAATAAATTATATTTTATTTAAAATGGATTATTTTCAATAAAAAAAACATAATACAAGTTAATTTTATAAATTTTGAATTATTTGATATTTTTAGTCAAACATTTCTTAAAAATACTTATGATTTGATTAAACTATTATATTATCTTGTATCTATTATAATTATATATTATATTTACCATCTATGGCTATAATAGAGGGCATTTTGGGGTTTTTTTATTTAAAAAAAAAAAAAAAACCAACCAAACAACAAATATTTTCCATGGACTCTCCCATCCCAATTTGGTTTCTTGATCATTGCCCCTAATTTGTTTTTTTTATCACTAATGTATGAATAATTTTTTTATCCATGAGATTAATAAAGTCTTACTCTGATAGGATCGGAAATGGACGGTAACAACAAATATTTTTAGAAACTCATGGCAAACAGTAGTTCCATTTAATAGAATCAACAAGTTTAATGATACATATCTTAAATTTGAAGAAGCTGAGTGTTTAATTCAACCAGAATTCAAAAATATGTAAACATATATATATATATATATATATATATATATATATATATATATATATATATGTGTGTGTGTGTGTGTGTGTGTGTGTGTGTGTGTGTGTGTGTGTGTGCGCAGAACATCAAATTGCAAAAAAGACCAAATCCTACGAAATATGGGAGATTTAACTACGGTCTCAGGAGATGTAAAAAATTCCTTATTGTATCGAAAGGAAAGGGAATCAAATCCAAATAATAGAATATCAAGTTTAATGATACATATACTAAATTTGAAGAAGACTCAGAGTGTTTTTAATTCAACAAATTCAAAATATGTAAACATATATATATATATATATATATATATATATATATATATATATATATATATATATATATATATATATATATATATATATATAATGTGTGTAATGTGTGTGTGTCTTGCCTTGTATAACTTGTAGCAAAGAGCATCAAATTGCAAAAAAGACCAAATCTCTGAAATATGGAGGAGGAGATTTAACTGCAGTCTCGGGAATGTAAGAATTCATATTGTATCGAAGAAGGGAATCAAATCCAAATAATAGAATATCAAGTATTAACCCCGACATGCCCTTGCGTCTACAATTTTCTTGTTCTTGCTTCTCTATCCGAACAAATACTGTATAGGATGTGACGTGACATTGCATGCACCGACAAAATGCTGTATAGGATGTGAGCGTGACATGTAAATATGTAGATAACAATTAAGTAGGCCAGTGAAATCCAGATAAGTTAATTTCCATGTTTAAGTTTAATAGCCGGCGAACACTGGAAAAATTATAAGATTTTAGTTTAGCTGATAAGTCGTTGAGCGTCGGACATTGGAAAAATTATAAGATTCAATTGTCGGCGTTGGGAACGCCGGCCTTTAGTTTAACTCAATAACCGTCGTTCAGCCGGACATTGAAAAAATTATAAGATTCAATAGCCGGCGTTGGGAACGTCGGCCTTTAGTTTAACTCAATAACCGTCGTTCAAAACGCCGGACATTGAAAAAATTTTAAGTTTAATAGCCGGCGTTGTGAATGCCGGCCTTTGAATTTTCCTAAAGGCCGTCGTTCACAACGACGGCCATTGCCACCCTGTTCCAATGCGCACTAGTTTTGTCATATTTTTCAAACCAGCATTAAAATTCGGATTTTTTATTTTAGAAAGACTATTCATGTCAAAAACTCAAAAATCTTAGTATCGGGTTTTGGTACGCATATCGAGGCATTTGCCTATGGACACACGGACAACATGTCTTGGAAAATTAATGTTTTCCAAGAGCCAGCATAAATTTTGGAATGTAATTTTATTTTTTTAAATCTAATAACTTTGCATTGAATTATAATGATACTTGTTTATGAAGACTAAGAACCTTATCCTTCTCTATGCCTTGCTAATCCAACCCTTAACCATTGCGGGTCTCATTGGGAATGTAATATTTATTTAGATTGTTACAAATGTTACGAAGAATTCCTTTCAATTCAATAAAAAACTCATTCATGAGTTATATTTAAATATTCTATTATAGATACTTTTATATATATATAGAAGTTTAAAATTAAATGATGTTCTATTTATTTTTTTATTTTTATTTTTACAGAAAAAATATGTAAATTTCATTAGAGCATCTAAAAAAAAACACCCCTAATATTTTCAAGAGTTTTGTACGGAAATAGTGTATTTAGAAAAAAAAAATTCAAAATATAATACTGGTTTCAAAAATATGCCAAAACTAATGCGTTTGAGAATCTTTAGCAAATTTAAAGGCCGACATTCACCAAGCCGTCGGTATTAATTTAAAAATTTTCAAAAAAGACCGGCGTTGGAAACTGACGGCTGTGAAACGGAGGCCGTTGTTCTAGCAGTGACCATTGAGTCTTATTTTCGCTGCATTTTTTTTTCTGCATCACTTGTGAACATCTCACTCAATAGCCGTCGTTCCCAACGCCGGTCTTTGAAAATTTTTAAAATTCAATAGTCGACATTGTGAATGCCGGCCTTTAAATTTGCTAAAGATTCCCAAACGCACTAGTTTTGGCATATTTTTGAAACCAGTATTATATTTTAGATTTTTTTTTCTAAATGCACTATTTCCGTACAAAACTCTATTTTCAAGAGGGTTCTCAACCCAATCACCAAGAACAGACTCTGAACCTGTAGCCCTAGGTAGGAAATCCGGTGGCTGGTCACATTCAGGGATAGCCCGAACCAGGCGTACACAATCCTGAATAAAAAACTGTCATTCATGAGTTATATTTTAAATAAACTCTATTTATATATAAAAAAAATCGATTATTGTTTTCCTAGAAAGTCAAAAAGCCAGTTCAGCTAAGGCCAAGGCCTTCCTAACGTTCCCAGGGGTCACTTCATTTAACAGCAGTTGTTATTTGTCTGCTTGGTTAGTGGTCTTCATCCTGCTCAAATCAAAGAGAATAGGATATATAATGTTAGAACCCTGACCAACAACTATAACTCTAACCATAAACTGATAAAATAGAATTTTCAATGAAAGACAATGATTAACGTATCATGCAGTTCAATATCAGTCAAAATTGAAAGGAATGATCTTATTCTAGAGGCAAAAAGATGAGTTCAAGTTTGGGGTTCCAATGCGGCCTTTGATCTAAGGGCAAAAGATGACTTTAGGTTCAGGCTTCCAGTGCACGGGCGCGCACACATCACAAAGAGACTTACAAATAGCTCTTCAATATTTAAAAGGATCTGTGTTTTCCACCTGTTTTTCTGTTTATTTAAAAGGATCCAGTAACTGATTTCCTTTCTCTCACGCAACGAGTTTTTTTTTTTCATAGACAAGGATGTGTATCAAGTGAAGTTAAAAAGCAAGGGGTGCACCTGAACTATACAGGCAGTATATAAAAAAAACAGCCAAGCTAAGCACCAGAAAAGAGAAAAAACCAATTTAGCCACAATGAAAATAATCCAAGAAATTCAGAGAATAGAAATTATCGACATCAAAAAATTGTGGACCATTCTACAAGTGAATTGATGAAATGATCCCTAATCTTTGGTTAAGCAATTCTTTATCTTTCAAGCTCCTTCTCGCATTTTAACCCGGCAAATCCTCATCACCGGCCTGGTGTGACAAAGTCCTGCTTAATCCGGTGGCAGATTCATACATACCGTGCTTGTTGAGTGCGTGGACCTGCATTAGGCTTGCGCTGGTCACCAGACTTTTCCACCGCAGTGCGTCGGTAGCCAGCGATCAACCCTAGCCATCTTCGGGGAAGAGTTTTTTGCCGTCGAAGATTGGTCATTTTCCTTGCAGATCCTTTTTTTTCTTTTTCTTTTGGTATTTTCGGATTTTCAAGGCTTCTTTGAATTAGATTTGCTCATGGCGACGAGAAACTCTCGATTAGAGATTGTTTGTCGTATTGCCTGCTATAATCAGGCATGTATGCCGGGAGTCGTGTACCATAGCCATACTCTTCTACCTCTACGGTTACCCTTGCAGATGGGACAAAGGACAATACATCCTACTCATCTAATGACCTTGACCTCTATTGAGTTTACCTGATTCTATTTTAATTTATGTGAGAAAACTTCGTGCGCCCAGTGCGATGTCTCATTTTTTCTGGTTTATTGTTTGATTCAAGATCTTTCGGCGGGCGGATTGTGGTAGAAGGATGTGAGTCTGGGGGTCTCTACATCTTTGAAACAGAGGTGCCAACTCATATCGCTTGTTCTGGAGTTGTTATCTCATTCCGAGATAACATTTAGCCATTAGGTGCGTCCTTCTCTCTTTCAATTGAAGAAACTATATCTTCAATTTTCTAGTATATCCTCATTGAATTGTGAGTCGTGTCAACATGCTAAGCTTTATCGTGTGCATTAGAGTAAATCTCTCCCAAAACCGAGCACTTTGAATGAAACTAAAACACTGATACTGAACTATGCCTGAAGCTTTTTATATCAATTTCCATAAATTAAAGCTCATGGCTCTAACAAACTAATAATTATCAACAAACCAAGAATTTTAAAAAAAAAGCACTAATCAAAACCAATGCACCTTGATGAGGAATGGTTTGAACCAACTTGTCAAATCAACGTACTTTGAGGTGAACTAGAGTCTAAGACTAAAACTGCCAACAAAATATGAAAAATAATCAAAACCATGAAAGTTAAACACCATCAAGCGAAAACCACTCCATTATACGAGACTCAAGATGTTCCTAAACCCGAAAAGAAGAATTTATGGGGCTTCGCTTCGAAGTGTTTGATTGAAAAGGCTACCTATAAAATTCTTCTTTTCTTATTCTTATACGAGAGGACATGTTTGGGAGATAGGAGAAACGAACTCTAATGCCTCCACCAAGATATATGGTTTTGTGCAGTGCATCCCGGATTGATCCGTGAGTGATTGTAGTGGATGCCTTGAGAATATTATTTATCGTATTCCAAATTGTTGCCGTGGGAAGCAAAGGGTCAAGATTCTAGGACCAGGCACCCAGCTTAGTGCGTGGTGTACCGCTACATGGAAGCGGCAGCGTTCACGCCCAGCCGGGTAACAAATAATAATCACGACCACGAGATCTAAGCAATGATCCGTTCTTTTACTCCGTTCCAACCATCTCAATCACAGAAGACCACTTATTTTAGTACTTTATATCAGAAATTTTGGCAAAATATTTTGAACTGGGACAATATCCCTGACCCATGTATAGAAACTTTAAAGATTGTAGAACTAGAACAGAGACAATCCACAATGAATTTGTTGACGTTTAATTTGTAGAGAAACTACGTGATCTCACTGTTGTACTGTTCTTGTGCACATCCATATCACTACTGTTGGGTTATCCCACATCGGTTGTGGAATGGGTTGATGATGAGTTTATAAGTGTGAGGGAAAAACCTCATCTCATGAGCTAGCTTTTGGGATTGAGAAGGCCCAAAATCACCTAACACTGGTATCAGAGCTCAGGTTATCAACAAGTCTCGGCCCATTGGAAGAAACTGGGTTGTCGCTCCTCCGACCTAAGGCCCGATGTGTGAGGGGGAGATTGTTGGGTTATCCCACATCGGTTGTGGAAGGGGTTGATGATGAGTTTATAAGTGTGAGGGAAAAACCTCATCTCATGAGCTAGCTTTTGGGATTGAGAAGGCCCAAAATCACCTAACAACTACAAGCTAAGCATGCTACTTCAGCATCCGAATATGGCCAACCCAGCAGTCATGGTTTGCAAGGAAAATTTGACAAATATATACCTCAGTATTCTGTTTCATAAAAATTGGTAAATGCAATTTTAGATGCAATATTTTAATGTACCGGTTAGAGAACCTTCTAAGAGATTTTTCTTAGTGTAAATATGACTAATTTTAAGACTTTCTATACCATACATCAAGAATGATGCTATTCGGGATTAAAGAGAATTCTCATTTCCCCCTATTCCTTTGACGAATGGCTACTGTGAGACCTCACGAAGCCTCACACTCCATAACCTCTCCACCTTCATTGGCCTATGGATGTGGGTGAGGGAAGAAATCACAATAGTGAAGAGAGGCTTTGTGTAACAGAAAGAGGAATCCATTGGCAACTTCATAAACTTCGGAGGTTCAACCTCATATATATAGAGGTGGAACCTCAGAAGACACGTTAAATACACCATCGAGACATCACATGTCATTGGCGCATTGGAACATATGCGCATTAATAATCTACAATTATCCATACTTAGGGTCTCGAAACATAGTATTTTTCCTCGACTAGCTAGAAGAGCATGATCTCCAGTCGAAGAAAAATGGGGGAACCTTTAATGATGCAGTGGCCTTTGGGCCCCGGACCGCTAATCAATAGGCTCGGCGCCCTCGCTAGTGTGCGGCCAATAACCGCTCGTATTTAAGGTAGCCAGTATATTAAAACCATACCGAAACTGACTAGACGATACAGTCCTAGAACCCGTCTGGGGTCCTGAGTCTCCTAGTTGGCCATCCTATCGCATACGGGTGGTTAGGCAAAAATAAATATGTTAAAAAGAAAATTACGCATAGGATGTTTATCTACAGATCTCCCAGCATCCAAATTCGATACGCCTCAAAAAAGTTAATCCTTAATAAGGGAGAGTTGGTCTTTGATAAGGAAGGAGAAACTTTATCACCAAGACCATGAGATTATATTTCCAAAAATCAAAGATAAATTCAAATATAAATTAGAGGCTCCTCGTGAGGAAGGTATACGACTAGCTGTTGTACTTCATTTTCTTCCTCTCTATCATTTTGCTGACTTAAGCATCGGAGAGGCGACCGGCATGTCACCGTTGGACCCCCATTTTTTGCAGGTTTATATCACGCCGTTGATGCCCCGGAGGACAGACGAACCAGGTACCGACAAGAACGACCTCTATAATTAGGTTGATAGTTGTGAAAATTGGAAGGAGGAGAAAATTGGTTTTGAACAAAATTTGCAGCAGAAAGTGAGAGATCAATTGTAGTTGAAGCATTTTGACTCTCAAGTCGCATTTCATAGTGCAGCATAAGCTAGAAGCTTCTTGAAGAGTAATGGAATCACGAGTGTATTAACCTGGCAAGGTCAAATTCATGACCAGGCCACGGGAGTAGAGGATCAATTCGTCATGAATTTGCTGACGACGATGATCAATGCATTAGCATTAGTTTCATTTGAGAATAAACTCTTCTATAGAAGTAGCGCCTTTTTGGTGATTTATGCGAAGTCGTAATTGGAGAATACTTGCTTTAGATTTGGTAAAACAAAGTTGTTCTAAGAGACCATACCTCAGCGGATGATATACGGTTCTACAGCATGACGAACATTTGTTCGGTGATGGAAGGCAGACCAACTCATCAAAAATTGATCTAGACGGATCCAGGAAAAATAATATGGATTGTTGAGGGTAGTATTCGAATCAAGCAGATTGATGATGAATTCTTTTGGTTTGATCTTAGTGCCAAAAAGAAAACCTTCTAAATCATGCGCTCTCACTGCCGGAAGAATCTGAAATAGCCAAAATGTATAGTTTGTGCAACTCAGACGAATGTTGAGAGGAGCAAGGGTAGGCCAGATAACCATCGAAGAATTGAATGAGTGAGAGGGAGGAAGTGAGGTCGTTGGCAAAGAAGGCGTGAAGCCATGGTTGAATCATTGAAACTCTAATACCATGTTGAAGAATAGAACAGAGTATGTTGAAGAAGAAAATAGAGTGAAAACCTAACTGCGTAAGAATAGGAAATTCTTAGAAAATTCTTCTTACTTTTATTAAACTAAACAAAATGAACTTATATACAACTGAGAAGATTCTAGAAGTAATTAGTTACAGATTTTATTTATCTAATTAACCACTCATGGACTTTATATTGCGGATGAAGTAGTTTCGCTGGCGCGTGTTCTTGTACGGGCATGAAGCTGCAGCACATATCTAGGCCACTTCTCTACTAAGTCAGGATGTTTACGGTTTTGGTGTATTAATTCTAGAAATTGAATTAATTAGGAAGATTTGTTTTTATGATGGCGAGGAGCTAGAGCACCTTGTAGCCTATGTAAGTAAGCTTGTGGATAAATTACATGCTCTTCTCCTTGGCCTAGCTAGAAATGGAAATTACAATTTAGAGTACTTACATATGATCAATATTCTAATATATAAATTCTTGCAGGTTTGGAGACATTGAAATGAAGGGTTGTAGAAATTGTCGACCCAATTTTGGGGACTAATTTTAGAAATGAAATAATAAGATGCCTTCACATCGGGTTACTATGTGTACAAGAAAGTGTAGCTAAAAGGCTAACAATGACATCAATTGTTTCCATGCTCAACAGCTATTACCTCCCTCTTCCTAGCCCCTCACGACCTGGATTTTTAATGCAAAGTGCCACACAGAATCTGGTGGAGCATAGTTCACAAATGAGAATTCCCTTGTTTTTTCTGTGAATGAGGTTTCAATCACTGAATTATACCCTCGATAATTACAATTTGTGTAAGATCATGGGATATATTGTAAGTAGACATCATACGTACTGCAATTAATTGTAGATAAATTCTTTTGTATTATTTATTTGATATTGATCCTTCTTAAACATCTTAGCATGGAAAGTCCAATTACAATTGAAAGTTCATATAAACTATTCTAATGTGGTCTTTGTTCAAAATAAAAGAAAAATTACAATTACTACACTAATTTAACATGTTGACTATGTTAACATCACATACTTTTGCTTAATATAACATATTTGTCCATGTTTTATAGTGTCATAATAGACATGTTACATTCTTGTTGTAAAGTATGTTACATTAAACCCAATACATAAAGGCGTTTTGTCTTGTTAAAGGGTTACTGTTTAAATACAAGTTTATAATATTTTGTTACGTATGATATATATTTTTGGTGAATTGAGGGTTCTTTGGTTCTATTTTTATTATAGTTGGTGCTTCAATGCACCTTTACACAATTCAATAAGTTGATTAAACATAATATTTTGAGAAATCAAAAACGAAAAATCATTTAATTGATCGATGCTTTAACTATTTCTAAGTTTAGGTAGATTGTTTTTCAATTCAAACCAACCTTTCGTGAATTTTTAGCCATCCCAATTTTTCAAATTGCCGTCAGAGGAACCATCCAAATCAAAGAATTTATTCTTTTATCTGAGCATGAAAGTAAGCGGGGCAGGTCGGACCAAATTAAACTGAAACTCTCATGAGTTTGGGCCCGACCTGGAGCGCCACATTGATATCTTGGATATTTACTTTGTTTCCAACTTGACTATAAGTCAAGATCTAACCGTGAAAAAATAGGGAAAAACTGTATTTATGGCCCTAGCATGAAATATTTGAAAATTTAGGTAAAAACTTATCAAACTTGGCCCAAGTTCGAATTTGAACATAATAATTAATAAAGAATCCAAATAATTGATAAGAGTCTATGAGATGGCTGAAATAAATTTGTTTCCCTAAATACCTTTATTCATCTTACCCACAAGCCTAACCCGATCCAAACATCCTGCGTCCCTCAACTTTTTGACATCAAAACTAAGCAAAGTAGATTTTTGGCAAAAAACTCTTCCTTCTCTTTCTTAGTCCCACCTCTCTCTTTTCATTATAGCTATACAGAAATGGGTTTGCATCTCAGCCTTCCTCTAAATCTCTTCTATCATCTTCAAAAACGATTCTCCACAAGCATGGCTAACACTCGTCGAGAAAACTTGATATCATTGAAAATGCTGCACGATCTCTTTTCCTTTACTTCTCACGATGTCTATCCCTCGCCACATGGAGTTGAAACTCTAAGCCTCTAAAAGCAGTATTCTCTTTCCAAAACTCTAAGGTTTCTTTTTATGAAAATGTGTTATGTGTGTGTTCTTTTGAATCTCTCTACAATTTAGAGTTTCCAACATTTATTTAAGAACAATGATAAAATGGTTTTGTTCCATATTTTGTTTTTGGAAGCAATGTTTAAGAACAATATTTTAGGAGAAAAACTTTTATGCAAATGTATATATTAATCTTCAGCACCCCAGATCTCTATGCTCTACATGGGTTATTACTATGAAGTCTAGATTTTGGGTTCCAACATTGTTTAAGAACAATAATACAATCGTTATTTTTTTAATTATAGTGAACTAGAAGTACCATATGATTAAACCTTAGATTTTTAACTTTTTATGGACTACGAATTTACACAAGTTAACCTTAAGTACAAGCTGTAAATATTCGGAGTACAACCCATTTGAACCTTAGATACAATCTATATGTAATATGGGTACAAACGAGCAAGACCGTAGGTACAAATAATAGCACTTTATTGTTTTTATTATAAGTAAACTGTAACTACCATATGATTAAACCTTGGGTACGACCTTTATGAACTTTGGGTACTACACAAGTTAACCTTAGGAACAACAAGTATATCCAGTACAACAATTTGAACCCTAGGTACAATCTATATGTAGTGTGGGTACAAACCATGTATACCTTAGGTACTACTAATAACACTTGTTTGTTTTTACAATTAGTAAACTGTAAGTACCATATAGTTAAACCTTGGGTACAACTTTTATGGACTCTAGGTACTACAGGGTTAACCTTGGTACAAAACTATAAATATACGATGCGACCCATTTGAACCTTAGGTACAATCTATATGTAATATGGGTACAAACTAGTAAGACCATAGGTACAACTAATAACACTTGATTGTTTGTATTATAAGTAAACTATAAGTACCATATGATTAAACCTTGGGTACCACCATTATGAACTATGGGTACTACACATAAGTTAACCTTAGGTACAACCAAATTGTATCCAGGGTACATCCCATTTGAACCCTAGGTACAATCTATATATAGTGTGGGTACACACCATGTATACCTAGAGTACTACTAATAACACTTGTTTGTTTTTGCAATTAATAAACCATAAGTACCATATAGTTAAACCTTGGGTACAACTTTTATGGACTCTGGGTGCTACACAAGTTAACCATAGTTACAAGCGTAAATGGACATTCATCTGGAGTACAACATGTTATATATAGATCTCTATATGATGAACTCATGAGTCACATAGTATACCATTGGTACTACCATATTACCTGTTTGTGTATTTAATTAGTAGACCTTATGTACATATGAGTTGACCTTAAGATACGAGTCATTATGAACTCGAGAATAAATATATTAACCTTAGGTACGATTGGGGCTACCTAGAATTAGTTCATCTTATCATAAGCCCACTAATTTAGTAACGTATTTAAACTCGCTCATGATACGTAATTCATAGCGTGTGATATAATAATTTTTATTTTTTAACTATGAAAACCTTACGGGAACTTGAACATTGGGCGGTGACATGTTTTGCTTTATTCACGATTGGTGAAGGTTGATGATGGAACCATTCGGGTTGCACCTTGTACTTGAGATTGATGAACATATATGTCATATGATGAATTTTAGATCAAGTTTGTGCTCTAATGAACATGCGGCCGAAATTAGTGAAATTTGAATTCATAGTCAAATTTGATCAATCTTCGCTTATCTTGTTATGTGACGATGCCACTTACACAAGCATGCTCAGACGGAATGATGTGATTGTCGAGTTTATGTATCTTCAATTGAACGTTTATCTCATGACATCACCGAACCTAAATCTATGAAGTAATTCTTCAATAAGATGTTAACCTCTTAAGTTAAACACTCAAGTAATATTTGTGAGTTTACTTACTCAATTATTTGTTTTGGTAAATTACGGTATTTATTACCTCGTAGTTGAATCAAATTCTCCATGTCTTCCTCCGCGGAGGGCAACTAGCTCGCCCGATTGATGGGGGTAGCCACAGGAACACACTAGAATCGAGTCATTAAGATTCACAAATAGATGTCTTGATCATCAAATGAGCTATAGGCGATGCATTTTTCAAATCCTGCAATTCTTGGTAAGTGAACAACATAGAATTTCAGAAGAATACTACTGCTTCGGATGTACTGGTAATACTCTTTTGACAATTGTCCATGGAAAATCACATGTCGTGCACTCGGTGCGGTGAATGTTGTTCAAGTTCATACGTTTGAGAATACACATAACTATAGTTTGGATGATGTTGCCTCTTCACAACCTACAATTAGAGCCAATTGTGCACCTATGATAATTGATGATGTCATACTTCCACACTCGTATATCAACCTCGCCAAATATGTAAAGATTTTGTTGATAACATGAGTTCTGGAGTGTATTATAATCAAGCTTGGCATTTTGAAGAGAAAATTGAAGGAATGAATATGGGATCCCCAAATATTATAGTTATTGCATTGGATGTGTGAAGTCGTCAAACTAATCATGGTTCCGTGGTGAGCTAGCAGTTGATAAGGTCATTTCCAGCGACTATTTGGCCGCACATGCAATATCTATCAAAGATTTTTAATGGGGTGCAGTAAATCATAGCTATTGACTCTTCCCATATGAGTGGACCATATGGCGGTGCATGATTCTTGGCAACCACATATGATCACTAATAGATTGCATGTTCCGTGGCATGTGAATTATGAGTTTAGAAAGTACTAAGATTAGTCATGGTTTTTTAGAAAAGTTAAAGGCGATTGTCGAAGAAGAGTTGTTATTATATCAGACAGACATCCTGCTCTTTTTTATAAGTATTCTTGAATCTTGGAGTGAAAATCATGCCTATTCTTTATGGCATTTGAAGAACTTCAGTATAGTTGTCACCAAAGCATAACACGAGGGGGTAAAATTAAAATGTAAAAGCTAATGGCTGAGTAGTATTGAATATACGTGTAGGGGTGAAGATTGTAGTGCAAGCTTTAGACTTAAGTGTTGCAAAGCTACAATGAAGTTTTAACTAAATGGGTTGAAGAAAATTCACTTGTGACATGTCTAAATTTCCCAAAAAGATGAGATAAAATGACAACAAATCTTAGAGTCATTCAGATCATGGTTAAAATGAATGTCATCTTTATATGTACATTTGATGGACCACATGATTAAACTAAGCATGCTAGTGAAGCATAAGGAGAGTTATTGAAATGGAAGGGTACATTGGTCCCAAAATTGTGAAAGTGAAGCAAATATTCCAACAACCAGCTCCTTAGTATTTGATAGAACAAACTATTAATTGTAGGTAATAAGAATGGAGACATATCACGGAAGCCTTAGATGTTTGGGAAGCGAGTAGATGAAGACTGCAAGTCCTTGCACTTCCACCCAAATCCCACCACGACTTAGACAAGGTACATAAAGGAAGATAAATCAAAGGCAAAAGCCTATATGGTTGCAACAATCCTCTCACCATCTTCATGGATCATGTTTCTAAAGTCAGCAAAAGAGATGAGATTACCTCAAGGAGTATGCTGGAAATGAGAGAGATCAAGGTGAGAGAATTAACAGAGGGTGAATAAATTTAGTTTCAAATTAAATAAATATTTTTTAATTTATATTTCAAAATTATGAAAAGAATAATATATATGGATCTCACTAACTACAATATTTGTATAGCTTCTCATGTTCAATAGAAAGACTCATACAAATGTACAATGGGTTGAACTATGAACTAAATCTATCCTTCCATCTCTCTTCATCACACACCCAGATGTTATCACTATATAAATCCTGTTCTCTACTTAAATATTTGGTAAGGAAATGAGAGAGATATGGGCATAAATATTTACAAACTCCAATTTATTAGAGGTGTACTCGCTCACTGAACATTAAATAATCCCATACATTCATTTGGCACATTAGAAGTCTTCTCAATCGGGGATGTAAGTTTAGATCTGCTCTTTGTCCACAGAGATGTGTGTGGAGGATATAATAACTGAGTTGCACGATCCTGATCATTTTCTCCCTGTTAGAGATATACATTTCCAATATTTATAGATGTTTGTTTCTTCACAGTTGTGAGAGAAAATGGGAGGAGCTTGAGGAATAATTGGTAGATCAGTGAGAGAGTTGCTGTTAAGCATGAGGACAACTGAAGATATTGTAGGCCTTCTAGCTGCTTCTTCTTGAACACACAACAACCCAATGTGGGTGTATCCTTGCTTCATTCGGTGGGATGTTTTCATGCAGTGGCAGTGTTGAATCCACCAACTCCAAGCTCCTCCCTTCTTTCCAAAGCTTCCATGCCTGGAATTATTGAAAGATTAAAAACTCTTTTGAAACCACTCTAGTTTTGAAGTATAATATTAGAGATAAGAACTTAACATGAAGATTTTATTTATCCCACTTACAAGTGGTAGAAACTCCTTAATTTGTCCTGAATAGAAGGATCTGTTCTTTTGACCACTCACAATCTTCAGGTATCACCCAGAACTGAGACGTCTGACTTAATGGAAATGCCTGCCATTATATTCTGGTGCCATGTGTCGCTGCAGTCCATTAATGCCGAACCTGTCAAGCAGCTTACTGCTTCTCCTTGAAAGTTTGAAGGTTAATGGGTTGCATGCAGTTTGGTCTTCCGCTACCCAGTGGAATATGTCAAATGTATCCGTGGTGTTCTGTGCCTTTCCTTACGAGTTGAACTCGAAGTGCTAGTGTTAGTAGAAAAAAATATTTAGAAATTTAGAAACACACAACGTTCCCTACTACTCTGCTAGTACTGAAATGAGTTTGATCCATCCCAACAAGCTTTGCAATGCCAAAATCTGAAATCTTGGGGTCCATGTTCTCGTCTAACAGAATGTTGCTGCATTTGAAGTCTCTGTGTATAACCTTGAGGCGAGAATCCTCATGAAGATATTGAAGCCCTCGTGCAACTCCAACTATAATTTTGTACCGTGTTTCCCAGTGCAAATGTACGTTCTTTGGATCTGTTAAGTTATGCAACAAAATCTTCTAGTTATTATCCAAATGAAACATTGAACCATTATCTTTCAAACCAAAAATGAACTCAGTTTCTGTTAGGAACTGTACCAAACAAAAATTGATCAAGACTTCCATTGGATACAAACTCATAGACAAGCAACTTTTCTTCCCTTGCCAGGCAAAAGCCCAAGAGTTTGACGAGATTTTTATGTTGAAGCTTTGCTACTAAAAGAACCTCTGTCTTGAATTCGTCTGCACCTTGCCTGGAGAGCTTTGAGAGCCTCTTAACAGCTATTTCTTGTCCATATTCAAGCCTCCCCTGAGAACAACTCACTAGCACCAATTTCTGGACTGGGGGTGTTTTGCATGAGCACGGTACATTGATAATGTGGGTCCAGCCCAAATTTAGGCAGCCCATTTTCTCTCTTAAGCCCATTAGGGCTACAGCCTACAGGTTTTATTATAAAAATCTGAGGAGGCGTGATATAGTGCGTGTGTTCTTGTGCAGAAAAAGAATTGCCGACGACGGGTTTTTTACGTGAGAAAGAAGCGACGGATAATTTCTTTTTGGGACATACTTTTACGAGAAGGTTTCTTATTCGGTCAGTTCGGAGGACAGTTTTGGGTGAGATCTTCATCCAATCCTATGCTGATTTGAGGCTAGATTTGCCTATTATTTTTATTCACTATATTTAGATGATTTCATTGTTTTGGGATCTTGAAGTGCGTCTTACGATTTGTGTTTGAAAACTAGGTGTTGAACCTAGTTTAGAATTAGGTTTTGTCTATAAATTAGCTATGGGGATATTTAAGGTGGACTCTCAAGCAAAGATTCCAGTGGTTACTTTGATACCGTTAATTCTTCTCATTTATTATCTCTGTATGTATTATTTCTTGCATATTTCTTGTAAGCCTAAACAGCCTCTAATCATAGTCTTGATATAATATTTATTTGTAGTGATCAGACTAAATCTATTATCTTAGGGTTGGACAGTGATTGGTTCTGCATGAATGGAAGTCTTCGGGAGCCGCTATGAGTTAGACTAACCTCGTCTAATTATTCTATCGAACTTGAATGGAAGATATTCTTTATTGCAGGATTTATATGTATTGATGGGGATAAATGGCCAGAAAGTCATCGAAGCGGAATGGAAGATCATGTGGAAATTAAGCTCTAATCGGACCCGGTGGGTAGACAGTGTGTTTCATCACGTGTCACGGTGATGCTGCGAGCTTTGGAAAAATTAGAATCCATGTCTGACGAAGGCGCACAGAATAAAGCCACTTTGATTAGAAGGCTAGTAAATCTTAAGTATAAAAATGGGCACGTGTGAGCACACCAGTGACTTCGGGGTTGGTGAAGCCCAGGTTAAATCTTTATGAGATGAAGATTGAAGATGAGTTGCAAGCATTGTTTACTTGAGTTCTTTGCTGAGATAGTTGGGATACTCTAGTTATCTCACTTAGTAACTCGGCTACTAATGGCAGTTTAACCATGGACATATGGTAAAAGGCAGTTTGTTTATTAAAGAAGCCGGAAGGAAGGAACAAGGAATATCTTACGGGAATGTAGGGCTCTTGTCACAGGAAGGAACGAGGAAGAGGTAAAAGGAAATAGAGAGAACCTAAGAGAGATTAAGTGGTAAATCAAAGAGCGGGTCGCGAAATCCGAGGAAAGTCTAGTAGAAAGAAGAAAGTGTTATCATTGGTAGGAAGGACATATGAAAAGAAATTGTTATGCTTGGAACGAGGAACAAAAGAAGGCAAAATCGGAGGAAAGATGAAAATAAAAATACTACAGCTGCTTTATCTGACGAAGATGTGGCAGTTCTATTTTTTGGAGATGAAGAATGTTTGCCTGTTACAGATAATGAGGTTGAGTGGATTATTGATACAACAGCCTCTTATCACGTTACTCCTAATAAGGAGTTCTTCACATCGTACAGGCAGGAGACTTTGAATGCTATGTGAAGATGGGTAACACCGAGGCTACTCAATTGTGGGTATTAGTGATGTTTGCATAGAGCCAGGGCGTTGGTTGTTCATTGACTAGAATATCGCGGCATGTTCACGACTTAACGTCTTAATCTTATTTAAGGTGCCTTGGATCGGGAAGGATATGAATTACTTCAATAGCGGTAAATGGAAGCACAAAGGTTCTTTGAGTAGGTTGCTAGAGACGAGTTAGAAGCACACTTTCTGGAGACAATTGTGAAAATATATGGAGATAAGATTAGATACAAAAGCGAAGATGGTTCCTCCCAAGTGTAGCCTGAAAGATTGGGTCACATGAGTGAAAGGGTTACATATTCTAGCCAAAAAGAATCTCATTCCTTTTACTAAGGAAAGCAGTCTTAACCCTTGTGATTATTGTTTATTTGGAAAGCATGTGAGTTTCTTTTTCTAAATCTTGAAAAGAAAATCTAATATTTTGGAGATTGGATTTTTTGTCGTGTTTGTGGTTCCCTTTGAGGTGGAATCGCAGGTGGAAATAGATATTTTGTCACATTCATTGATGATGCATCAAGAA
The DNA here is from genome assembly GCA_016808115.1 of Tetrastigma voinierianum. NCBI lineage: Eukaryota > Viridiplantae > Streptophyta > Magnoliopsida > Vitales > Vitaceae > Tetrastigma > Tetrastigma voinierianum. Next base: position 45,005 of record JAEQBH010006132.1, read on the forward strand.
GGTGTGGGTTTATTCTTTGAGAGCGAAGATCGAGTGTATGTCAGTTTTTCCGAAATTTCATACCTTAGTTGAAGAGAGACGGGGAAAGTTTTGAAGTGTCTTAAATGCTTGACAATGGAGGGTGAGTATACATCAAAGGAGTTTAGGGAAACTCTTGCTCGGCCATATGGTATTAGACAGGCAGTTCCACAGTGCTTGCCGCAGCCTGAAATGGTGTTGCGAGAGAGGATGAACCGCACTATTGTTGAGAAAGGTCGGATGCATGCTAAAAATGGTAAGCTACCCCGAAGTGTTTTGGGGTGAAGCTATTAAATGCTTGCTTGTTACTTGATAAATGAGTCTCCCTCGGTTAAAGTTGGAGTTTGACATTCCAAAGAAGGTATGGACGGAAAAGATATTTATTTACAATCATCTTAAGGTTTTTTTAGGTGCGAGGCTTTTGCACATATACCTAAAACGGAGAATTCAGCTTGATGACAAAGCTTTTCCATGTATCCTTGTTGGCTATGGAAATGAAGAGTTTGGGTACAAATTATGGGATCCAGTGAAAAAGAAGATTTTCAGAAGTAGAGATGTGATATTTTATGAAGATCAGACTATTTCAGATTATGAGAAGACTGAAAAGGTTAAAGCTATCAGTGATGGTGTTATTGATCCTACAGTTATTCATTTTACTTTCTGTGGCCACGTACTATAGATGGGAGAAGAGATGGCGAGTGATGAAAACTTTTGAGAGCAGTGGTTGATGATGGGATGCCAGAGAGTGATCAAGCTGTTGAGAAGGGGGAGCAGCCTCCTCAACAAGTCATTAGAACCTCAAGGTCGAAGGAAGGGATCCTTCAGGGTTGATGTTGAGGGGGAGGGGGAGGGAGGAGGGAGGGGGAGGAGAGGGGAGGGGGGGGGGGGAGAGACCGCAGGGAGTCGTCATATGTGCCTCCTTAGTATGACGGTGCAGTGAGGAGCCGAAGGAATTTCAAATGTACGAGACTCATGCGAGATAGAGTAGTGGATGAAAGCTATGCAGGAAGAAATGCATTCTTTGTTAAAGAATGACACTTATGAGTTGGTGGAACTTCCAAAGGGCAGGAAGGCATTAAGGAACAAATGGGTGTTCAAGTTGAAGAAAGATAGTGATGGGAAATTGCTGAAGTATAAAGCTCGTTTGGTAGTAAAAGGTTTTGGGCAGAAAAAGGGTATTGACTTTGATGAGATGTCTCTCCAGGTTGCGAAAATGTCTTATTAGAGTTATTTTAGGTTTTTATTTGCTAGTTTAGACCTAAAGCTTGAACAGTTAGATGTAAATTGCTTTTCTTCATGGTGATTTGAATGAAGAAATTTACATGTCACAACTTTGAGGAGTTTGAAGTAAAGAGTAAAGAGCACATAGTTTACCAAATTAAAAGAAAAGTCTTTATGAAATTTGAAATGGCGCCAGCGGTCGTCTGAGAAGTTTGATTCTTATGGTGAGCCGTTATAAGAGGACGGAGATCACGAGATCATTGTGTTTATTTCGGGAAGTTCACAGGATGGTAGCTTCATTATTCTTTTACTTTATGTTGATGATATGTGTAAGCGGGAATGATTGAATTGATTAGCGGAAGTTGAAAGAAGAGGGTTGTTGATGGCTACAGCGCTGAAGGACTTAGGGCTGCTGAGCAAATGTTGGGTATCACGAGATTACTTTCGAGATAGAAGGTAAAGTTGTGGTTGTCACGGGAAAGTATGTTGAGCGTGTGCTTGAAGGTTCAATATGAAAGATGCTAAATCAGTTAGCGCACCTCTAGCAAATCACTTTAAACTAAGCGAAGCTTATACTTTCTCTGACGGATGAAAAGGAAAAGATGGCCTCTATTCCTTACTCCTCGTGATGGAGTCTTTATGTATTAATATGGTTGTACAAGGCACGATATTGCACATCTTTGTTAGTACAGGTGAGTAGATTTCTCTCAAATCCAGGAAGGAGCATAGGCCAGTGAAATGGATCTTGAATATTTGAGGGTACTTGGTGTGTTTTGAGTTTTGGGGTTGAAAACCCGATGTTAGAAGGACACTACAGGATGCGATATAGCGGGGTGGCCTTGATGGTAGAAAGTCGACCCAGGTTTTATTCACTTTTCTTTGGGAGATTTGTTTGATGGCGATCTAAATTCTGAGAAGTGTGTGGCTTTGTCTACTGCGAGGCGAGAATATATAGCGGCCAGTGAAGCGGGAAAAGAAGTGTTATGGATGAAGAGATTTATCCAGAGAGTAGGTTTGATGCAAGATGAGTATGTTGTGTTTTGCGTGGTCGAGTGCTATGGACTTGACGAGAATACTTCGTACCATTCCATTACAAAGCACATTGATGGCGAATATCATTGGTTCTGAGGATGTCATTGGAAAAGAGCTTATGAAGCTTAAGAGAGATTCACACGGATTTTAATCCCTGCGATATGATGACAAAGTTGTTACCCGGAGAAGGTGAAGCTTTGTCTTAGGGTCGGTAGGCATGGACTCTAGCGAGATGTTAAGTGTAATCTCCCCTTATGTTGGGCTGGAGGGGGTGGCAATGTAGGTCAACGAATTTAGGCGACCCGTTTTTCTCTTAAGCCCATTAGGGCTATTTCTGACCCTACGGGTTTTATTATAAAAATGCGGGAGGCGTGATATGAATGCGTGTGTTCTTGTGTAGAAAAGAATTGCAACGGGTTTCTGACAGAAAATGACCAGATAATTTATTTTAGGGTATACTTTTCTGAAGGTTTTTATTCGAATCCAGTTCGGAGGACGAGTTTGGGTGAGATCTTCATCAATCATCTTGATTCAAAAATTTAGATTTGCCCTATTATTTTTATTCACTATATTTAGATGATTTCATTGTTTTTGGGATCTTGAAGTGCATCTTCGATTGTGTTGAAAACTAGTGTTGAACCTAGTTTAGAATTAGATTTGTACCTAAATTATTATAGTGGATATTTGGGTGGACTCGAACAAAGGTCGATGGTTTTTCTTCTTCTCATTTTGGGGGAGGTTTTCCACGTTAAAAATTCTCTCTGTTTTTTTATTATCTCCTTGGCATATTATTTTTCTTGGCTGCATTTTATTGACTCCTAACAGGTTAAATCAACAAGGGAAAATATTCAGTATTGTGTTTATTTCCCAACATATTATAGCTAAATCCCCTCAAACAAACCAAGCAAAAGGTGTGATTCTTTATGCTTTATCAGTATGGCATTATGCCCTATACATTGTACCTTGTATCGACGCAAATCCACCTTCTCCCAGTTTATTAGCAGGGGAGAAGTTCTCTGTGCACCTTTGGTGTATGCTGAACTCCAGTTGCAAGGCTTCCAAGCTTATTTCACCTTCCTGATCTGCTGTGACAATCAAAGAAAAAAAAATGTTTTGAGGGGATGTTCAAGCATTACGTGAACAATTGAGATAGTCTAAAGTTCCTAATAGGCTCGTAAATACAATGAAATGGAGCATCACAGGAGAGCTTTTAAAACAAAATTTTAATATATTTTTGCTTTCACCCCCTCTGCCATTACTATTTGAATGTAAGGCACTGCAGTCCAAGGTTATGTTGGAGTAAAAAGCAAGTTGTGTCTATCCTACATATAACTACAGAATATTCAAGAAGTCCAGTTTATGTTTCTGCTGGTCATTATTTCCAAGACAGTGTTCATGCTCATGGACTGACCAATGAACCTTTTAGTATGAAATATATGGGTTGGGTATATGGGTGATTTATATACTAGGTATTATGATTTCTAAAGTGACAGAGCAACAGAGTCGAATACCCAAAAGAAATGGACATTTAGCACTGGCAACCCAATCAATACAATCTATTGATCAGAGAGTTGCCTGATCACAAGAAACTATAAAAGTTAAAACCACTCAAGTTCAATTTAGTACAACAATAAGTCATAGAAACTGGATTTAAGCTTGGATAAGTCTTTGAGGCCTAGTCTAAATGGTAATTAATTGCTTACCACCAGGTGTTCTCTCTGCTTTCTCCTTTGCCAACAAAACCAAATGCCAGAGAGAAGCATACCACTGTAACTAGCGGGGCAGCAACAATTAAAGGAATTAGCCTTGATCGATTTCCTGAATACAAGAACAAGTTCATTTTATGCTAAATCTCCCATTAGTTTCAGAAGTCAAATTATAACTTCACAGACCATACTTACTTTTAGATGGAGGACTTGGAGGCAGAAACAGAGGATCGGGGGCCTGTGATGTGGCGTTTACCTCATAAAAGGGGGCTCTTCAAAACCTTAACTGACAGCTTGGCCGGAAGATCATAGCCCATTCACTCCCATTGCAATAATACTGAATAGCAGTGATAGTAACTCGTAAACATCTGTTGCAATCAAATCCAGTTATATCAGGAGTGCACTGTACAAGGCAATATAACTTCTGAAATTCAGTAATCTCAGCCTCTTCTGTTGCTAGAATTGGTGAAGATGAATCAGAAGCAGCTCTTGTGGATAGGCTATCTGTAATATTTGCCAAGACTTGATTAAATTGATAATTATTGGAGACATTTGTTCCACTGCACAGATAAGCCCATGGATCTTCCTCTGCAATGGAAAATGGAGTGGTTGGACCCCTATTTTAATGTACCTCCTCATACCAAATAATAGCTCCCTTCTAGTTAGGGCATCTTTGTAAGACGTCTTGGAGTTAATGTGGCAACGCTTTCTTGGCAAGACTTTGGGAGTAACATCCCTCGACAAAGAAAGAGCGCGTATACTTTGTCGATGTTTTCACCAACAGTAAATTATAGAATCCGGTGAGGAGCTTTGGATTAAGTTAAGGAGGAGATTATTCCAGGTTATTCTGAAACTGCTATTCTGAGTATAATTATATGTGGGAGTAACAATAGAAATAGACATAGCGCACATTGGCACTAACATGTTCAACTAGTAAGCATGAAATTAAGATCAATGTAATGGTTTTTGATATCTGACGAAGAGACATCATATCTTCTTCTCCTTCACAAGAGTAATAGAAGGTTTTTGGAGAGATTAGAAGCAAAAAATGCAGACCTGATAGCTTGCTTAATAGGGGTCCCTGAATGGTGTAGTCTGAAATGTTTCATATAGCATCCCTTCTCCAAACAATCCCTTCGATATTTGTGAATAGGTTATCAACACCTAGAACAGTAGAACTCTCTCTCTCTCTCTCTCTCTCTCTCTCTCTCTCTCTCTCTCTCTCTCTCTCTCTCTCTCTCTCTCTCTCTCTCTCTCTCTCTCTCTCTCTCTCTCTCTCTCTCGTGTGTGTATATATATATTCATCTCCTTTGCCCTCCAGGAGGTTTCAAATTTCAGGAACACTTAATATATACATAGAATTGAGGTGATCTACTTAAGATATACAAGTAAAAATTTATTTCAAGGATTGCCTTCAACTTGTTAACCAATTACTGTTTTATCAAACAAAAACAGACGCACGTTGGAATAATGATAAGAGTGTTATTGTCACATTTATACAGTTAGGAGAATGACCTTAGTTCTGACAAGACAACGATGGATTTGCAAATTTGTTGAGAATAATCAACTTTGAAAGGACAGCCACGTATACAATTGGCCATTAGGGTTGCCCTAATCTAAATCAAAGCCCTCAAAATATATATTTTCATGATCTATATTATAGTGATGAAATAGACAAATAGTCATTTGGTGTGCTTTACCTCCCAATTCCTCGGACTGATCCACCTTATGAGTGAAACTTCACAAAACCTATTAATTTCCTTTTATACAACTGCACTACAAGGCAGTTAGGATTTATATTTTTAAGTTGTTAAACTGTAATTATTGACTTCAAGCAGATAGCTAGCCAGCTTCCTCAGATTGAGATTACATAACTATAGTGTCTATGATTCAGTGTAATATAGTGCCTCTTCAAGCTTATCCACCAAAAAGTCCAAATTATGATCCAGAAAACAATTAAATGTTTGAACAAGTCAACCAACATTTTCCTGTCTTATTCTTTTCCTTTTTTTTTTATTTTAATAAATAGAGTAGGATGACTTAGTAAATGAAGGCCTGTGATGCGACCTCTTTCACTTTTATTGTTGTTGTTTCTTTTAGCCGATTAAATGTCAACGCTAGTAGGGCCATTTGAGTTTAAATATGACAGAAATGAGGATCTCTTCAAGGGAAAAGTATATGAATGTACAATTTATGTGGTTCCAAATTAATTAATTAGCATAATCTTGATGACATGTCTATAAAATTATGCCATTCAACTCTAATTTAGGAAACTTTCAATGAAGAAAGGACAGACATATGAAAAAACCACCAATAAAGATGGCTCAAACATTTTAATATTTAACATAATAACAAATGACATTCTCCTCAAGAATTGAAATAAGAAAACCACCCAAAACATGGTCCAACCATTTGAATATGACAATATTAAAGGGAAGTTGAAACGTGAGCATATACATCTCCAGTGCTTAATTGGTCTAATTCTCTGTTTAGCCCCTTGAAGAAGGAAAAGAAATTAGAAATTGCAGACAACATAAAAATATTCCAAAGTTTTATTTTCTTTTAATTCCATATCTTGAAGGCATTTCATATTATTTTAGACAGGTCTACATAGCAAAGCCGTTATCATAAACTGAACAATTAGAGACGTCTGCTGGTTGTTTTGAGAGAAGAGCATTGTTCTTATGTTTGATCTTTCCTTTTTGAACTTCAAGTGCGGTTGAAAGCCACCTTGAAATTTTTGCTGTATCGCGTTTGTCTTACTTCAGAGATCATTTTATATATTTATAAGAAAAACAGAAGGGACAAATAGTTTGACCAAGTAAGCAAACATTTTTCTTATAAAGAATGAGGCATAAACTAATGAAAACCTGTTATGGAACCGCATTATTATTATTCATTTATAATTGGTAGGTTGAATGTCCACATCAGCAAGGAAAAATGTAGTTTCAGTCATTAATTATTAGGCATAATAATGAGACCTTCTTAAATGCTTCATTTACTATCCACAAGGTGTCCATCTGGCCTAGAGTAGCTAGCAGTGTTCATGATATCTGTATGGAATGATGTGTTTGTGAATAATCACCGATAAAAGCGATAAAGTAACGAAACTTAGTTGGGGACACAATTGGACATGGACTCCACACATCTAAATGGACTAATTCAAATGGAGCACTAGCTCGTTTATTGACTCTAGGACTAGAAGGAAGATGATGATGCTTCTCAAATTGATAAGACTCCTTGTCCCAATGGCGACAAACTTGAAAAATGTAGGATGGGTTTGAAGCCGGTTGTGGTAGGTAGAGAATAGTCTAGAATTACCTTTCATGTGATCTATAGTTCCAGAATCAATTACCCATTCAAAGGACGAAGAAGAGACAAGACATTTATTCAGGTTACCTAACTTAGAAATAACAATAATCCCTAAACCCTAAACCCTAAACCCTTAAACCTTTAAACCATAAATCTTAAACTCAAACCACACAAACCTAAACCTAAACCTAAACCTAAGCCTAAACCACACACACTAGATGCTTTTCGTTTTGCTCCCAACGGCAGCCCCAGTTACTCTGCTGGTAGATGCCCAATTTTGCAACCGAACTCAATGGCTAAATTTTCCTCGTTCTCAACCCTACCCACAGTTATCAATAGGGCTGTAACCGAGCCAAGCTAGTCGCGAGTTGCTCGGCGTTCGACTTGTTAGAAGGTCGCTCAAACTCTTTTATTAAGTTAAACGAGCCGAGCCCGAACATCATTTTGAGGCTCGTAAGTGAAATGAGCCGAGCCCAAGCACTCTCAAACTCGGCTCGTCAACTCGTAAACAGGCTCGTGAATAGGCTCGTTAACCAGGCTCGTGAACCAAGCTCGTGAACAGGCTCGTGAACATGGAGAAGACTTGATGTACAACAAATTTTTCCTACAAATGAACATGATGAATATTTTAACTCTTGAACTTCAATCAAGTTAATTGAATTTTTATTGTCTTATCTTTTTAATTTAGTTGTATGTTGGCTATTTTAGATGAACATTTTCTTTAAATGAAATTTGTAACTGGCTTGAGCTACTCGCGAGCTGCTTGGCGTTCGGCTCGTTAGAAGCTTGCTCGAACTCGTTTATTAAGTTAAACAAGCCAAGCCCGAACATCATTTTAAGGCTCTTAAGTTAAACAAGCCGAGCCCGAACACCCTCAAACTCGGCTCGTCAGCTCGTAAACAGGCTCGTGAATAGGCTTGAGCCTACTCCTTTAAAACCGAGCCAAGCTGAGCCTACCTAATACTCGGCTCGGTTACACCCCTAGGTATCAAGGAGCTTGTATCCAAATTAATTCTCAACCCAGACAGAGATTCAAATCAATTCAAAATCCAACTCAGATAAGCCATTTGGTCTTCCGTGTCCTTACAGAAAACAAGAGTATAATCTGCAAACAACAGGTGTGTGATCTACCTTTCTATGCCATTCCTCACTGACTTGTAACCAAAAATAAAAACTCCCTTCTTTGCTTTGTCCACCAAAAGAGAAAAAGCTTCCATCCCCAAGACAAAAAGGTAAGGGGATAGTGGATCTCCTTGCCTCAGCCCCCTCGAACTCCTAAAAAACCTTATGGGCTGTCATTTAGTATGACTGAAAAAGAGGTAGTGGAGATACACCACTTAATCCAGCCCAACCATTTCTCTTTAAAGCCCATTTTACCAAGCACTGCTGTGAGAATTTGATCAATGAGAATCTACATGAGTTATGTTTTCATTTAAATATCATGCATATGTGTCTTTTATTCTATATAGTAAATGATTATCATGCATATGTGTCTTTTATTCTATATAGTAGATGATTTGGTGTGTAGAGTTCGACTTACGCACAGAAGATCAAATCATCAGTTCTTGTGGAATATAAGCTATTGGTTCACAATCTAAATAAAATTTGACACACCATTCGTAAGATTAGTATAAGACTTAGGTATATGCAGTGAAGTACCTACTAGGACTTCGATATGTCTGTAGATACCTACTACAGACTTCAGTAGGAAAGAAAAAGGAGAAACCTAAAACATTTAGTCCCTTCATTGTTTTTTTTTGTTTTATGTTATTAATTTATTTTCATTTAGTTGTTTGGACGAAAATGAGATGGAGAATTTAAGAACATGGATAACTTTATGTGTTTAGAAGAGAATAGATGGAAATTAGGACTAGGTAGGAGTAGCATATCATGTCCAAGGAGAGTAATGATAAACTAATCATATTTCTTTCATTATGGGGTATAAAGATATGTGTTTGCAGGCCAATAACGACAACACCCGTGTATGGCTAGAGTCTTGTGAGAAAGGCAAGCAGCAGCAACGGTGGGCATTCTACAGTGATGGCACCATCCGAGTAAATAGCAACCGCAACTGTGCTTGACCTCCGATAGCCATAGCTCTGAGGATGTTATCATCATCCTTGAATGCCAAGGCTGGGGCAATCAGCGCTGGGTGTTCAAGAATGACGGCTCCATCTTAAACCCCAATGCTAAACTCGTCATGGATGTTAAAAGCAGTGATGTCTCTATTCATCATATCATTCTCTATGCGCCCACTGGCAACCTTAATCAGTAGTGGATACCCTTGTTGTGATCGAGTGTGCCTACCTAGCTACCTATCAAAAGAAATTGTTATTACCTTGTACGTCTTTTATCCACGCACCAAAATAGCATGATCGCACGTCTGTTAAAAACTGTTTATTAACGCTTTATGCATGCTTGAATGAATCCTAAATAAAGTGTGGAGATCTATCTTTAGTTTTGGCTTTAATAACCAGCATCTATCATCTACAACCGCAATCCTATACTTTTACCTTATGAGAATTGATGATTTTGAGAAAATGACCATTAGATTAGATCATGTATGCAAAAAATTGTAGTAATTTGATTTTTTTTCTCCTCATAAAATAGATCGCATAGATTTTAGGGCGGTTTTTTTTTTTTTTTTTTTTTTTTTGATGAAAGAAGATTATAGACCAAAAACCTTACAAAAATGATTGGAAAAAACACCATAATGATCATGAACGCTTATATTTGTAATATCTTTAGGAATATTAGAACACCAAACATTATAATCTAAATTGCTAAGCCCTTTTTTTGCAAGACAGTCAACGGGATTTGTTACTTTCTCTGTAAATATGACAATAAACAATAAATATTTAAGCCACATGCCAAACTCAAATATCCTCCATTAATAACAAAATAGAGCAGGAATATTAATCATCTTATTATAACAATCTATGCGCTTATTTTAGTCATCTTTAATCTCTAAATTCAAAGACCTTTTCTCTTGGTAGCCTAACATGCAGCTCTTAAAGTCATACATTCAACAACAATAATTGAAGCATTACAATGTATCTACAAACGACCATTTAATAATACCATTAGAATCTCTAATAACACATCCTAAAGCACTATCACTTTGAACTCTAGAATCATCAAAATTTGCTTGAACCTATTATTAATTGGGGATCGAATCATCTTTCCATAGTTAGAGAGATATCCGTCCTTCATTACGAGAGATCGAGGGGTCAAAAATATACTCTTGAAGGTTTTGGAAGATTAAAGTGGCTTTATCAATGACGAGGAAGGGGTTTGGTTTCATCTCCTTAAAGGCAACATGATTTCTATGATTCCAAACATTCCAAATAATTATTCCAATTTTTTCCATAGGATGATTGAACAACTTGCAATTTTTTTTATAGTTTTTAGAAATCATTTCCAACCAGGAAAGGAAGTCCCCCTCATAAAAGAGTGGAGTGGGACAATTATATTTGATCCGATCCCAAATACTTGTAACAAAATGGCATTTTTAGAACATGATCGATGTTTTCAATATCTTGATCGCATAAGTAACACCTATTGGAATTTCCAACCTTAAGCGGATAGAAAATCACCAGTATACTTAGGAATAACATTTCTAATAACTAGCCAAAGGAAAAATTTTATTTTTGGCAGGAGTTTTAATTTCCAAATCCAATTCAACAACTTGTATTTAGGATGAGTCAAAGTGCTTCTCATTCCCCAAGTTGCTGACCTAAGGTTAAAATTACCATCCTGAGAGTAACCCCAAATAATCTTATCCTCTATGGGAGATAAAGGAATGAGAATAGTTTTGATCCCTTCTAAAACATTAGAAGGGAGAAAAGAAACAATAGATCGAAGATTTCATTCCTTGGTTTCCTGGTCTATAAACTCATGAACTTTAGCATCTCTATTGATAAAATGCAAATTATTTTCATTCACTAATGAAATTAGGGGGGGTCATAAAGACCCAATTGTCTGTCCAGAAGCAAGCTTTTCTACCATCTCCTATGCACCATTTTAAACTAGCTCCTAAATATTTTCTATGGTTTATAACTTTTTTCCAAACAACATAATCTCCTTTTTTTTGGTATGTTAAAGAAAATTGTTTCCTTTAACATAGATTTTATGGTGGTTAACCATATTTCAATACCTCCAACTTTCACTATATGCCTAGGGGTGCTCACGGTCCAGTTCGGCCAGTTTACACTACTCAATTTAAACCAAACCGTGAAACTCGGTTTGTTAAAAAATGAAACCGTGCATGGTCGGTTTTTCTATTCATTTTCTCCTCATCTAATTTCTTTGGCAACCAAACTGATTCCATCGATCAAATCCCCTAACCCACAATCCCAAATAAACAAACCCTGGCAGTTTAGCAAAGCAATCCCCCATAAACTCAAATCCTAGCAGAAGAGCAATCCCACATAAATTCAAACCCTAACATAGTAAACCTTAATAGATGAATACCCAAATCATAAAGAAATCAAGACAAATTAATAATGTTCATTGTATACCCACATAAACTCAATATTTAACACGGATTATGAAGATATGAGAAGCAAATTGATTTTCGAGTTTAGAGGAATCAATCAAGCATCGAAGATCAAAGAGAAAGATATGCAGAGATTGATAGAGAGGGGTCGCGGTGTTGAGATCGCGATGGCAACTGCAAATCCAATGGTGGCATTGTGTAGCATCTGCAGATCTAGCAGTGGGTTTCGTTGAAAGCACAAGAACTGCTTTGAGGGGTTGAGCCGTTATGGGATTGCTTTATTTTGATGTTGCCTTGTTGCCTTGGAAGAGCCAGTATCAGACTGGATTACCAGACCACCATGACAGAAAGTGGGAGAGAAGGAATGGGATCGTACGTGAAACGCTGAAAGTAGACTTGGACCAACTTTTTGGTTTAATCAATTTTTTTTTTTTTTTTGTATTTTTGATTATTTCCTTTATATATATATTATAAAAAAAATTTTATTATTATATATATTCGGTCGGTCTGATTCTTTACGGTTTTCATTTTACCTAACCGTGGGCCAAATTGAAAAGTCGATTTTTTAATATGTTAAACCGGATGAACTAGCTAGCTAACTAAAACCAACCAAACTAGTTATATTGGGATAATGATCACCCCTAGTAATGCTAATGTGGTACCTCAACTTGAATTCTTGCCAATTTTAGACCTAAACTTTAAAAATTATACCAATGTAGGTCAATTACATAACGAAGTTAGCTTTCCATCAATTAAGTCATGATGTGGCATCCATATAGAGTGACATGGCTTTTCTACCCAAAATTTGGCAACACTTGATTGGCTCATAAAATCCAATTAGCAATTTCTTTTTTTAAATCAACAAAATGTAAAATAAATAAATAAATAAATACAAACAAACAAATAGATTAAAAAAAATTCATTCTTCTTCGTGCCGTCATGGACCAAGCAGGATCATTCTCAATAAGTGTTGTTGACGTTGCACAAATTAAGTATATTTTTGGGGCATAAGATGATCTTCTGTGCGTTGAGTCTTTGCTTTTTGCCTAAAGATGGCGATAAGGATTTGGTAAGTAAGATGGACTTGAAATAATCTAATTAAGAATTTGCATGCAAATATCATTTTAATTACTTCAGGTTATGTTTTAAACAGAGAACTCTTCTCTCTTTGAAAACCTAATGATCACTTCCTCTATTATTTCTTTCATGCATCTTCTTTATTAACAAGGAGGATGATTTTTACTATTTTGACTTAAATCACCTCTTCCATCATTATTCCTAGATATGAGTTTCTTTTCAATAAAGTGATTTCTTCCACACCGATCTAGTTTTTCTTTTATTTTTTCATGTTTTTGTCGCCGACTTATTGCAACATCTAGCTTGTGTCATTGACGATTGGCTTTTTTCATGGATCAATTTAGATGATAAAGTTTCAATCAGAAAAAGGCATTATATCAAGTCCTTGTTTGTCACATTATATCAAGTCTCTGTTTGTCAGTATGTTGCAAATCTGGAATCTTAAGTGTTTTAAACATTTTAGGATTTCCAAATAGGCATTGAATCATTTCTTTCTATTAACCAGGATATTTACATCATTCTTTAAAATTTTTAGTACTTTTGATTTTATGTTTTTATAAAATGTATTATTAATTTGAATCAATAAATTTATCTCTTGAAAAAAAAGTTTATGTTTTAAAAGGTCAACTTCAATATTTAATTTAAAATAATCATTTTATAAGATAACCTTCAAACAAAATGTTGTGGAATTAGGAATAATTCTAAGAATGGGTTAAAACCTCTAGGGATTTAGAGGCAATGACTTGGGCAGAGTTCCATGGGCTCTTTATGAGCAAGTATTTTCCGACCACTGCTAGACATGCCAAGGCCCAAGTTCTAAATTTGAGGCGGGAGCGATGTGATGATGGAGTACATGGCCGGATTCGAGGTTGGCACGTTTTGGTGATGACTATGTTGCCAGAGATATGGCCAAGGTCAGGAGATTGAGAATGGACTGAAGTTGTCCATTCGAGGCAAGATTGTGGGCCTTCGCCTACAGGACATGAACTCCATGGTTAGGATAGCCCTGATCATAGAGAGAGATCGAGGATGCTCGAAGCACTCGGGATGCGAGTGCTAGTGTCAAGAGGAAGGAGAGTCGGTCTTCTTCTAGTTCGGGGAAGAAGCCCAGGGCTTCAAGTTCACGAGGGTTCCAGAGCCACGACCATCTAGGTCAGGGATATATCAGAGTTGCGCAGCGGAAGCGTGGTGGACCTTAGGGTGGTAGACATATTGGTTGTTGATGTCATTCTTGACATGGATGGAGTTAATGACCATCGGTGTAATAGTGGGACCTTAGCGGGTTATCATACCCGACACGGTCTTAGGTTATAGAGAGGTAGCATATGCATGTAATTATTGATGCATGTCGTTGAATTCCAGGGCGAAATTACATTAAGAGAGGAGAATGTAAAAGCAGAAAAATTCAATTTTAAAAATTAAAACAGAAATGCGTGGTTTAAGCAGAAAATTCTTTAGATCTCGGATATGGCAGTTTGCGCGTTAAATTCTCTCATGAAATCTAGTGACCCAGAAAAGTTTCGTCGAATTCTAAGACAAGCGGAATATTTTACGATTTTCTAGGTGATAAACCTTCAATGACTTCAGGGATGAGATTTTTACGAAAATCTCAGAAGTCAGGAAATGAATTGGGTTAAGTTCATTTAAAATAAAGTAGTGAAAGAAATAAATTTTTTTGGGACAAAAACAGATCCGAATAAAGCAATATAAACTATAAATATCAAATAATAATAATATAGCCAATGTGGGGGGAGAGGAGGAAGGAGGGGCAAGGGGGAAAAGAAGGGAAGAAGCATTCTTCTCTATATGTGCTGTTTATGTTTGTATTTTGGTAGTGTATGATAATAATAAAAAGAAAATAAAATAATAATAATAAAGGGTCGCGATTTCACAGGAAGCATTTCGTGGGGAGAGAGAGCGTGGGTGAGAGGATATTTTTTTTATTTTTTCTTCTCTTCGTTTCTTTCTCAGTTCACAGTGGACCACGGGTTTCGTCGGGGCGAAGGCAAAGTTGATCACAGGCGACAAGGGCTACGCGTGGATACCAAAAAAAGGTTGGAGTTTCGACAAACTCCGTGAGAATTAGGGAATTTTCCTACTTGTGTTATTTATAGCCTAAAGGTCATTTAATGGGCGTGGATTGGCTTAGAGAGGCCATGAAAGGCCGTGAAATTTCGGGTTCTCAAATTTTTTTTTGGACTGAGTATATAAATTTTAGAAATTTTCGAATTTGTTTCGGACCGATCCGGGCTTAATTCAGGTGTTCGAACCGATTCGGGCTAAATTTTCGAACATTTTTGAATAGTCATAGTAAAAATTTTCGGGACTATTAAAGACCCAATCGATTTGTGTTGAGTTTGGTTTTGATCCGGGGCCCGATGTCGCCGGGTTTTTGGTATGTTTAGTATCACAATATTCGGTGATGAGCTAGTTAAGGGACAGAGGTGCCTTTGTTTTATATGGAGTCGAGATTTGGGCCATTTTGTGTGTTATTATTGGAAAGTGATTCAAAATGAATTGCTCATGTTTGTTAATTAACCCTTGAGCTAATTTTGGGTGTAATTGATTGTGAATTTGCATAACATGTTTTATGTGATTTAATTATGTTAATATATATGCATGTGAATATATGAATATGTTGGAATTGGCATCATGCATTCCATATGCCTTTGGGGTAACCTATAAAATTAGGTGTGAGTGCATAGTTGAGATCGATGCTTGTGTTAGGTGTTTGATGGTGTGTCGTGAGTATCATACGGTTGTGGATCAACACAGCGTAGGGTGTTGATTCTTGGAGCTGATTAATAGGACAACGTCCAAATGAGTCGCACGGGTTAAGAAATGGAAATGGCTCATTGCATTTCATATGCACTGGGGCACCCTAGAACAATAGGAGTGAGTGCATGAGGTGGTTTCTTGAGAGAATTGTTTCGGAGGGTTGACCAACAATATTATTTATCGGAGTGTGTCCATTACAACATCGGAGGGTTGTCCATATAAAATATCAATCGTCGGAGTCGGCCCAATTGATATACATCGGAGGGTTGTCCATATAATATCAATCGTCGGAGTCTGCCCAATTGATATACATCGGAGTTGTCCTGAAATAGATTATTGGAGTCTGTCCACTATTTATATCGAAGGGTTGTCCACGGTTAAAAACAAATATCTTTGTTTGGAAATGGTTTTCATTCATGGTAGAATGCATGTTTGAGGGAGTCAGTGAGAACTCGAGGCATATGGGTGTAAGAAACCCGCGATATCATAGTTCTCTATGGGTGTAAGAGACCTGCGGTATCACCTGAAAAGTTATGTTGCCCAAATAAGACACACGGTCATGTTTATCACATAGACTTCGGGTTGTGTGATAGGAGTCGGGATTGACTTGGGATTTGTTGTCCATTGACACTTGCATTGGGTAATGGAGCGAGGTGGGGGGCTCGATACTTGGGTCATTAGTGGCTGGTGGCCGGTTAATCACGGTTAGGCGTATGCATGTGGGGCGCGAAGTGGAGGTGGTGACTCGGGATATATTGCTGATGACATATTGGTGGAGCCGGCGGGGAGCTCGGTACATAGGGCATGGTGTTCGAGTCTCATTCATGGCATGTAGACATTGGTAGACATGTGTATGTTGCGCGGATGTGTGTTTGATTATGCGACCATTGCATGCGCTTAGGTGGGGAGTAGCCCTTGTAGGAGATTATTACTGCGGGCTGCTAACCCGTCGTGGGACCCCAGCTTTCGGTGCGAGGTCAAGTGCGACCCGGTGACCGCGTCGGGATCACACACATATGAAAGCCGACTTGTGGATTTGATTTTGTATAACATGTATTAGAATGTATATATTTGTATAAGAGTAATTTATTAACTCTTGAACTATTGTAGGCGTTGATGTATTTTGAGATATATTTTGAGTATTGATGCGAGGGCGAGTGGTCGTTATATTGCTCGCATGTAGTACTATTAGTCATTGTGGTTGTTTGGGACGGGTTTGTATTTGAGTAGAGCTCCAGTACTAATGAGACCACAGATTTTGTGAATGTAAGGTAGATTATCACAGTATTCGCAGATTAGACGGGTTGTCAACGAATACTTTCAGTTTTAGGCGTCGCATATTAACTGGGGATAAGTTTTTGATGGTAATTATTTTACCATTCTTATGAGGAAGCCGCAAGACAATGTTGGAGGCTCTTTCTTCACGCAAAAGATATTTTTATGGTTGATATACTTTACTTCAAGATATTATTATTATTATTATTATTATTATTATTATTATTATTATTATTATCTTTTATTATTATTATTATTATTATTATTATCTTTATTATTATTATCTTTATTATCTTTTATTATTATTATTATCTTCTATTATTATCTTTTATTATCTTTTATTATTATTATTATTATTATTATTATTATTATTATTATTATTATTATTATTATTATTATTATTATTATATCATTATTTTATCATTTTATTTATTTATTTGTTTTTAGTATTATTTTATTATTTTATGTTTTTAGTGGAGCATTTTGTTTTGCTTTATTTTAAGTTATTATTACTTTTTATTATTAATGGAGGATTTTGTTTGCTTTATTTTAAGTTATTATGACTTTTTATTATTATTGGATCATAAAATAAAAAGAAAAGAAAAAACAAGGGCAAAAAGGAAGGAAAAAGAAACAAAAAAAAAAAAGATGAAGTGGGAGGGGGGAGCCAAAAACGGGTAGAAGGAAGAAGTAGGAGAGAGAAAACAAAAAAAGATAAGAAGGAAGGAAGAAGAGAAGGGAGGAGGAGAGGAGATCCAAGGAATTTGATGTCGATCGGACCATCAAAGTGGTGATCGATCTGAATTTGATATGTGTTACACTCACTTTTGAAACCCTTTGGATGGTCTCCGTCATTTCTGGAAATTTCAATGGTTGATTTCGTAAATCATGGTTATTTTGGAGATTTTGAAATCGGTTTTAATTAACAGATTCAGTGAGTTCGTTTTCATTGTTTTGCAGTTAGATCTTTATATTTTGGATATGTTTGAAATAATACATAGATCTAGGCCATGAGCCAGGCGGATTATATCTATAGATTCCATTTGAAGAGTTATCTTAGTTAAAGCCGTAGTTGACGAGGATTTTGTTTCAATTTCCCGACGATTTTAGTGTGAATTTTGATCAATGTTTTTTAACCGTCGAGATCGTTACGAATTTTGGGTATGTTCACGATAAGACATAGATACAGATTATAAGCGGTGGAAATTGGACTTTGAGTCGAATGATATATTCGGTATAGAAAGCGGTAGTTATATTTTGGGTTTTAGGTAGAAAATCGAAGTTTTCTCTTATTGTCGATTTCATCAAATTAGATCCTGCATTAGATGCGTAGTGCGATCTATGCGGGGAATTTGGAGGAGAGTTTTTTAACTCATAAATCTTCATTATGAATGGTGGAGATTAGGATTTGATTTCAAATCGTAGAGGTAAATGAAAGAAAGATGTGTATTGATGAATTTGAATAGGAAATTGCATGCAGACGTGGACATCGAGAGCTAGACAACAAGGAAAGGCAAGAAAGAGATAATGTGAATTAATTATCGCCAGCCAGTCGATCAACACGTGTCCACTAATGATGACTATAAAGTAGGGGCATATGCAATGGCACATCATGCCCCAAGAGCAAAAACAAAAAGATGAGTGGTGGCAGCAACAATATGTGCTGTTGTGGCAATATTATTGGTGGGCATCAGGCAACGAGAGACCTTATCACGTCTCCTTTGATGCGAACAGTGCAAGCGGGCTGTCATACATTGTTCATATTTGACCTACGAACTCGACTCAAGGAAGTGGAGGAACCATGGTATCTGATTCAGCAGTGCTACGACAGTAGTGCAAGATCACAGGAACGCTTCATTTTGGTGGATCTAGCTGACTACTCGGCCACAGTCAGCGTGGCCATGAATTATGGTGAATGTATGTACAGTGACATCGTGTAGGTAACCAATCCTACTTTTTACGAGACATTCCACCCGAGAAGCAACAACTACTTTATTATTCCCGGCACCAATGGAAATTCGCTTGCCTGGCGGCAGCTATATCGACAATCAGAAGGCCGGGAAATCGAAGAAGGAAGAAATATATCTGGGAATCTCTGAACTTTCTGCAGCCGTCTCCAATTTGTGGAACGATCGTTCTGTCCCCGTTGCGCTCATTGTTATCATCCAGATGGTCTCGGAAGCAGCCAGATTTGGATACATTGAGAGACAAGTTGTTAGAAGCATTCCCGATGGCAGCAGCATCCCTTTTTATCCAGACGCATTAATGCTGAGCATGGAGAACAACTGGTCGGCTCTCTCCCAACAAATGGAACCAGCGCGCCAACAATCTCTTATATTCGCTAGCTTCATTACGCTTCAAGATCCGGACTACAATTCCCTCATAATAAGAACCGTCCTAGATTCTATCCGCACTTGCTTTGTCGCGTTGCTACTCTACGATTGCCAGCGGCCTGCTGGAATAACTAATGGCATAATTATAAGAATGCCTGGTTCTGTTGAGGAGGAACACGTTCCATACAGCAACAACAACAACAACATGTGTACGATAGAAGACAACAACAACAACATGTGTGTACGATAGAAGACAACAATAACAACATGTGTACGATAGAAGATTGCACGACACGCATCAATTGGTCCGGGATGGTTAATGCGTGGACGTGAGGGAATGGGCAAGGACTTAATGACGGGAATCCCATCAGCTATGGCCATGTGGACAACAAAGCAACCAACAGTGGACATTCCACACAGATGGGACATTCCGTTCCTTGGGCAAATGCATGACTACCTACGGTTATAGTGCTGGATCCTATGTCATGATATACGACTGTGATACGGCTGTACCGGACGCCGCAAGTGGGCATTTTCTACCCCTGACGGTTCCATCACCAATCCTCGCTCTGGACATCCTGCAGCGATCAGCGGCACAAGGAACTACCACCCTGACGGTAGAGACCAATATTCATGCGCACTAGGCAAGGTTGGAGAGCGGAGGAGATGTAAGGAGGCCGACCGTGACTTCCATTATGGGAGTATAAGATATGTGTTTGCAGGCCAATAACGACAACACCCGTGTATGGCTAGAGTCTTGTGATAAAGGCAAGCAGCAGCAACGGTGGGCATTCTACGAAGTGATGGCACCATCCGAGTGAAATACTTAACCATAAGCCTATCTTGACCTCTGATGGCCATAGCTCTGAGATGTTATCGTCATCCTTGAATGCAAGGCTAGAACAATCAGCGCTGGGTGATTCTAAGAATGACGGCTCCATCTTAAACCCCAATGCTAAACTCGTCATGGATGTTAAAAACAGTGATGTCTCTCTTCATCTGATCATTCTCTAACGCGCCCACTGGCAGCCTTAATCAGCAGTGGATACCCTTTGTGGTGATCGAGTGTGCCTACCTAGCTACCTATCAAAAGAAACTGTTATTACCTTGTACGTCTTTTATCCACGCACCAAAATAGCAAGATCGCACGTCTGTTAAAAACTGTTATTAACAGCATGCATGCTTGAATGAATCCTAAATAAAGTGTGGAGATCTATCTTTAGATTTGGCTTTAATAACCAGCATCTATCATCTACAACCGCAATCTATACTTTACCATATGAAATTGATGATTTTGAGAAAATGACCATTAAGATTAGATCATGTATGCAATTGTAGTAATTTGATTTTTTCTCATAAAATAGATCATATAGATTTTAGGGAGTTTTTTGATGAAAAGAAGATTATCGACCAAA
This sequence comes from Tetrastigma voinierianum, assembly GCA_016808115.1. Lineage (NCBI taxonomy): Eukaryota > Viridiplantae > Streptophyta > Magnoliopsida > Vitales > Vitaceae > Tetrastigma > Tetrastigma voinierianum. Next base: position 65,670 of record JAEQBH010006132.1, read on the forward strand.
AACCTTACAAAATGATTGGAAAAAACACCATAATGATCATGGCAGCTTATATTTGTAATATCTTTAAGAAAATTAGAACATCAAACGTATAATCCTACTGCGCCCTTTTTTTGCAAGACGGTCGCGGGATGCATTACTTTACTGCAATAAATATGACGACAAACATAAATATTTAAGCCTTATGCCAAACTCCAAATATCCTCCATTAATAACAAAATAGAACTAGGAATATTAATCATCTTATTATAACAATCATATCACTATTTTTAGTCATGGCCAATCTCTAAATTCGAGACCTTTTCTCTTGGCAGCTAACATACAAATCTTAAACTCATACATTCAGCAACAATAATTGAAGCATTACCAATATGTCTACAAGCGGCCATTTAGTAATACCACCCAGAATCTCTAATAACACATCCTAAGCACTAATACTTTGAACTCTAGAATCATCCAAAATTGGCTTGAACTATTATTAATTGAGGGGATCCAACGAATCATCGTTCCACCGTTAGAGAGACATCACGTCCTTCATTCTGAAGATCAGGGTCAAAAATATACTCTTGAAGGTTTTGGAAGATTAAAGTGGCTTTCTCAATGACGAGGAAGGGGTTTGGTTTCTACCATCTCCTTAAAGGCAACATGATTTCTATGATTCCAAACATTCAAATAATTATGCCAATTTTTTCCATAGGATGATTGAACAACTTGCAATTTGTTTTATAGTTTTTATAAATCATTTCCAACCAGGAAAGGAAGTCCCCCTCATAAAAGAGTGGAGTGGGACAAATATATTTGATCCGATCCCAAATACTTGTAACAAAATGGCATTTTTTAAAGACATGATCGATATTTTCAATATCCTGATCGCATAAGTAACACCTATTTGGAATTTTCAACCTTCTGGCAGTTAGAAAATCACAAGTAGGAATGACATTTCTAATAACTAGCCAAAGGAAAATTTTTATTTTTGGCAGGAGTTTTAATTTCCAAATCCAATTCAACAACTTGTATTTAGGATGAGTCAAAGCCCTTCTGATTCCCCAAGTTGCTGACCTAAGGTTAAAATTACCATCCTAAGAGTAACCCCAAATAATCTTATCCTCTATGGGAGAGAAAGGAATGAGAATAGCTTTGATGTCTGCTAAAACATTAGAAGGGAGGAAAGAAACAATAGATCGAAGATTTCTTTCCTTGGTTTCCTGGTCTATAAACTCATGAACTTTAGCATATCTATTGATAAAATGCAAATTATTTTCATTCACTGTAAATTAGAAATAAAGACCCAATTGGTTGTCTAGAAGCAAGCTTTTCTACCATCTCCTATGCACCATTTTAAACTAGCTCCTAAATATTTTCTATGGTTTATAACTTTTTTCCAAACAACACAATCTCCTTCTCTTTTTTGGTATGTTATGTTTCCTTTAACATAGATTTTAGGAGTGGTTAACCATATTTTAATACCTCCAACTTTCACTGTATGCCTAGGGGTGCTCACGGTCCAGTTCGGCCAGTTTACACTACTCAATTTAAACCAAACCGTGAAACTCGGTTTGTTAAAAAATGAAACCGTACGTGGCCGACCAATTTGACTAGTGAACCAACAGTTTTGGTGCATATTTATTTAGTCGGCTTTGGTTTTATTCGGTTTGAGGTTTCTATTCATTTTCTCCTCATCTAATTTCTTTGGCAACCAAATTGATTCCATCGATCAAATCCTAACCCACAATCCCAAATAAACAAACCCTGGCAGTTTAACAAAGCAATCCCCATAAACTCAAATCCTAGAAGAGAGCAATCCCACATAAATTCAAGCCTAACATAGTAAGCCTTGTAGATGAATACCCAAATCATAAAAGAAATCAGACAAATTAAAAATAATGTTCATTGTATACCCGCAAATAATATTTAACACGGATTGTAGAGAATATGAGAAGCAAATTGATTTTCGAGTTTTAGAGGAATCAATCAAGCATTGAAGATCCAAGAGAAAGATATGCAGAGATTGATAGAGAGGGGTCGCGGTGTTGAGTAACGGTGGCATTGTGTAGCATCTGCAGATCTAGCAGTGGGTTTCGTTGAAAGCACAAGAACTGCTTTGAGGGGTTTAGCCGTTAAGGGATTGCTTTAATCAAGTGTTGCCTTGGAAGAGCTAGTATCAGACTGGATTACCAGACCACCATGACAGAAAGTGGGAGAGAAGGAATGGGATCGATGCATTGAAACGCTGAGTAGACTTGGACCAACTTCTTGTTTTAATCATCTTTTTTTTTTTTTTTTTGTATTTTTTGATATTTAAATATGTATGTTTTGTGTATATAAGTCGGTCGGTCCTGATTCTTTGCAGTTTTCATTTTACCTAACAGTGGCCAAGTGAAAAGTCGATTTTTTAATATGTTAAACCGGATGAACTAGCTAGCTAACTAAAACCAACCAAACTAGTTATATTGGGTTAATGATCACCCCTAGTAATGCTAATGTGGTACCTCAACTTGAATTCTTGCCAATTTTAGACCTAAACTTTAAAATTATACCAATGTAGGTCAATTACATAACGAAGATAGCTTTCCATCAATTAAGTCATGACGTGGCATCCATATAGAGTGACATGGCTTTTCTACCCAAAATTTGGCAACACTTGATTGGCTCATAAAATCCAATTAGCAATTTCTTTTTTTAAATCAATAAAATGTAAAATAAATAAATAAATACAAACAAACAAAAAGATAAAAAAAAAAAATACATTCTTCTTCTTCATGACCGCAGGTAGGATCATTCTCAATAAGTGTTGTTGGCGCCGCACAAATTAAGTATATTTTTAGGGCATAAGATGATCTTACGTCATTGGTCTTCAGCTTCTTTTTAAAGATGGCGATAAGGATTTGGTAAGTAGATGGACTTGAAATAATCTAATTAGAAATTTGCATGCAAATATCATTTTAGTTACTTCAAGGTTATGTTTTAAGCAGAGAACTCATCTCTCTTTGAAAACCACCAATCGTTATCACTTCACCTCTATTATTTCTTTCATGCATCTTCTTTATTAGCAAGGAGGGGATGATTTTTGATATTTTGACTTAAAAATCACCTCTTCCATGGAATTTATTCCCTAGATATGAGTTTCTTTTTCAATAAAGTGATTTCTTCCACCACCAGATCTAGTTTTTCTTTTATTTTCATGTTTTGTCGTAGACTTATTGCAACATCTGGCTTGTGTCATTGGCGTGGCTTTTCATGGATCAATTCGGATGTTAAAGTTTCAATCGGAAAAGAGCATTATATCGATGCTGTTCGTCACATTATATAGTCTTTGTTTGTCGGTATGTTTGCAAACTTGGAATCTTAGGTATTTTAAACATTTTAGGATTTTGATATATAGGCATTGAATCACAAACTTTCTTTTTTCACATTAACAGGGATGTTACATCATTCTTTAAAATTTTTAGTACTTTTGATTTTATGTTTCTATAAAATGTATTGCTAATTTGAATCAATATTTAATTTAAAATAATCATTTTATAAGATAACCTTCAAACAAAATGTTGTAGAATTAGGAATAATTCTAAAACTATTAGATTTTAAAATATCTTCAAAAATAGAATCATCATATTTTTTGTTTTAGGCTTCATATATAACTTTTCCTCAATCGGGCTAGCAGAGGAAGTACAAGTATTAGTAATATAGCAAAAATGTGTATCTCCTCGTTATTAATATGTTTGCTTGCACTTTTTTTTTTCTATTTGGAAATATTACAAGACCTAATTTATTCATAATTAGATCATTGGAGTTATCTTGTTATTAGTTTAGGAGTTTTTCTTCCTAATTATAGATATTCTTTCGAGGAGCAAGCATGTTTGAATAATTGTTCTTCTCAAAGATATTTTGGTCATTCTTATGGTTGGTATCTGCTTTAACTTTACTCTCCCTCATTTTTTGATTTCACATTCCTTTCACTAGAGTCAATGTCCTTTCATGGTTGTTTTGAAATTTTTGTTTGGAGTTTCAAAAAAGCATTCCACTCGATTCGGCTTTTTTCTTTTTTTCTTTTTCTCTTTAAAAAAAAATTAAAGGTCAAAGTTTTTCCGCTTTTCTTTTGGGTTTTGATTTCCCCACTCTCTAGTCAATAAACAAGATATTTGATTAAGATTATTAAGAAATCTTCTCCTTATCCATGTAATTAAATTTCAAGAAAATTAATCCACATACCCACCTCAATTGAGTGAAACATTAAACATACGGGACATACAAAAGAGAATCTCACATTCGTCCCGAGTGAGCAAGGGGTGGAGTAAGGTACGGGACCGTTGTCCCATTGAAAATCCTAAAAAAATATCACAATTAAAGTATGAAATCAAATACATTTTATAATTGAGTTGCCCCACTAAAGTAAAATCCTAACTCAAAGTCGTACATGGGACAATTTAGTCCCCGAATGACATGTAAATAAATGGTTCTCCAAAACAATTTTATTTCTTTGATGATGGCAGATTTGGTTCTTATATTAATGACTCGGACTCAAAATAAAGTTCAAGCTCATTCAAAATTCAGTTGATGGTAGCGCTATAATCATGAAACCGGTTTTAAGATACATTAAGTGATGTATAAGATGAATCTTCTCTTCCCAAATTAGGGTTTCTCTCAAAAACAAGGTTACAAGAATGTGCAGAATAGTGTTGAAAAATGGAAAAGATACATTTATATGTCAGTATTAATTTTCCCTTGCTCTCGTATTAATTTTTCGGGTCCTATCGTTTTATTTCAGAAGAATTCCATTTAGCTTTAATATACCCTAAACAAGTCAGAAATTGTAGGGTGTATTTCGAAATTACGAGATATCAATAAATAAATTCATTCCCTTACATTACACAATAATCGAAAACAACATTTTATGATATGAAAAATGCATACTTGAGTAATGCCCTCTAAATGAGATTGATATCTATCCACGTAAAATAAACAGAGATCTATCTAATGGATACGCATCATAAGACCCTCAGAGATGTCATATTTGTAGTATATATGATCAATAATGATAAACAAATAAGCAAGTACTAGTATATAGATACAACATGTTTCAATCAACTTGATTCCTATTTCGACAAGACCGGCGATTATGACCAAGTTGTTTGCATAACCCATATGTGATAGTAATCTTCCCCTCTCTAACATCTATTTCATTATCCAAACAGATTGATTTAAGACGTCCACGTGATGTGTGTTTCATTGACTCAGAAGGCACAATAGTTGGACCTTCATATGGAGGTCATTCATATTCATTGAAGATTAGATGGAACAAGGTTACCCATGTATCATGAAATGCGATTAGTGCTATAGTAGCCTTAAACAAATGATGAAAATCTCTGGCCGAAACTAACATGCTCTTATAATATGAATACAGGAAATCCATATATAAGTGTCTTACCACAGAATTCATTTATATGAGGGGCGTAAGTTGGGGATGTGTTCGACCTCTCTTTGACTTGACATGAAATCGTCCCTAGTTGTGATCGTAAAGAAAAATCTCAAATGATCCAGCTTTCACTACATGTGCCTTAATCTTAGCATCAACATATGGAGTATACTGCTCATCTGATGCCAATCTGTTATAACCTTGTTCCCTTCTTGCAACAAATGACCTATTGAGCCTAAAAAAGGTTAATTGAACCAATGCAGGTACGGGTAAACTCCGAGCTCCTTTAAGAACACTATTGAAAACCTAAGACATTTTTGTAGTCATTATTCCATATTTTCAACCTCCATCATGAAAGTGCCGCATTTCTAAAAGGGATTGCCTACAACCATGGTTATTAGCTACAAAATAATTCTCCCAATTGTCCATATGCTTATTGAATTTGTAAGAACGGGTGCATAGTACCGACGGCTCGGCCGATTGGCGAATCTGGCAAATTTGGGGAACACGGTCCTCACTTTCATTTCAATCAAATACAAAAAAAAAAAAAAAAAAAAATTCAATACAAATCGATACATTTTCAATAGCAAATGCATTTCAAATACTCATTGGGTATATGTAAAATATGTCATGTTTTACGAGGAACTAAACATTTCTGAGGAGGCCCATCGTTTTGGGATAACTCCCACATTTGTACCATTATTTACAAAATTTATCGGAGTTTTCAATATCAAAAACATTTACAAAATAGAATCAGAGTTTAACTTTTACAAGATATTTTATACAAAAAAAGTCAATTCAATTTCATGTATGCGTGTCGCGGAGTTTTACTTCTTCTCCGAATGGCTTTGACGTTGGTTTTATGCTTGTCTTGGTCTTCACTCTTGTATATTCACTGGCACCTCTGGCGTTGATAAAAACAACACGGTAAGCATTTCATGCTTAGTGGTTCTATCTGAGTTCTATTCTCATCTTCATTTCATTTAAATCGAAACATGCAATATTTATAAAAGCAATGCTTTTGTACAATTTTGAATGACCAATGCGATTACAATACGTATCTATATATTTATTCAATAAATCAATTACAATTCATTGGTCATCTCAGACTATGCATTTTCATAGGTAAAAAGAAAAAAAAACAAAATCATTCAAAGCACAAATCGTGCACTTTTCAATCTCATTATCATTTTGCTCTTGCTCCGAATTTAACCTATACTTTGGGTGCGAGGATAGCAGGATCAGCGCGGTCGCTAAACCGCGGGCCGGTATATATATATAAAACATATATACTAGGTTGGTGAATACTAGATATTGTCGGCCCCGGGCTATGGATCGGTATGCCTAATATGTCTGCGATTTGTTGTTAAAACTCTTAATAGCATGCAATTTATCCTTAACTTGAATTCCTAACGGTTAACATTCTTTTAAGGGCATTTAAAATCATTCAATACAATTTACAAAAGTATATATATACATTTGTATGCAAATGGAACATTTTCACATTCATACAATTTTCTTATGCAAATTCGTTTCACAAGCAATTGTCTCAAATTACTTAAAACAAATCATTTCACATATAAATCAATATGCACTTTCTTTTCAATCATTTCCAAAATTCAAATCATTTCGTAATTATTCAAATATTTTAGAAATAGAGAGAGAGTTTGAGAACAAACCAAAAATCGTCGCTTTGATTCCAATCTTCGGAATCTCGACTTCAATGCAAGTTTTCCTCCTCGTTAGCCCCTATTCAACTACAATGACAATCATATGTTAGTCGGTTATTCTAGGAGTTTTATTTTCAGTTCAGGTGGGAGGAGATCATCATTTGGTTAACCCAAACTCAAGTTATGGCATTTCAATGTCAAACTAGTCAATATGCCCAGCTCACTGGATCATCCACTGTTTTTTTCGATTTCTAGGGTCTTAACTCCATAAATTGGTAATGGTTCTTTCACTCATTTGAAGCTATGGTTCTAAGGTTTCTTCTCTAATTGGAATCATCCAATTTGGATCAACCAAACTCAAGTTATTGCATTTTACATCTAGACTACTCTATTTTGCAAAATAGAATATGCATATAGCTCCACTTTGATAGATTTTTGGGCACTTCGGGGTTACAATTTCATACACTTCCTTCAATTAAATTATTCCCCTAGAAGTCTAGTTTACCCAGAATTTTAAATCACTCAATTTGGATGAGTGAAACTCATTTTATGGCCGAAACACCACAACTACACCCAAAACAGGGCATACCTGTGAGCTACCCAAACTCACCTTTAAACCCATATTCGGGAGCCTTAGTGCTATAATTTGCTCCTGGTCCCTTCTATACATTTGTAGCCCTATCTCTTATGGTTCTTTACCAGTTGAAATCACTTCATTTGGATAATTATAATTTAACCTATAGCCAAAATAAGAATAGGGGTTTTGACAAATTTTTTACAGCAATTCCTTTGAAAACGCAACATTTCCCTTTTTACAAACATTCCTCAAAACCAATCCAAACCAATACCAATCAACAATACACTTCAGCTCAACCCAACACAACCCCAAAACTGATCTACAATAATCAAAATCACCTTGTATAGGTTAGGGTTTTTTTCCCCACAATCGAACACAAGAAAAGAGGTTAGGGTTTAGTTTTTCTTACCTTTAAGCTCTTCTTCGCTTTTCTTTCTTCTTCCTCCTTCTTGATCACTTCATCCCTTGTTTGCATGGATAAGAAATCACCAGCAATGGCTTCTCCTTCTTCTCTCTCAATCCGTGTCTCTCTTTCTCTCTAAACCCAAAATGCACAAATGAGAGTTATGCCCTTTCACAAGACGAATTTGGTCTTTAATCTCATTAAAAGGTAAGGCCTTGTTTGGCCTTCTCATTAAAATCCACTTTTCTCATTTTTGTCATTTTAACACTTCATTCACTTTCATTTTATTTCATTTCACTTCATTTACATTTTGCTTAATTACATTTATTCATTTATGACCCTTAGGTCCCCATTTGACATTTTTACCAAATTTATTTTGCTCCTATAAAATTTCCAGGTTGTATATTTTTTTCGTTTTTAGGAATTAAATTCCAGAAAATTTTCATTTACTTTATTTTATACCCTAAACATGTTCTAAAATTGTTAAGGTATTTTTAGGGCATTACAGAATTTTCCAACTTCAATTGCTAAAGTTTGCTCTACACATAAAGTAGACATTAGCCATTCACGCCATAATGTCACGGATGTCTATCAACTATAACACAAAAAGTCCCACCAGTTAAGTTACCTTGTTTCTAATACCTGCCAAGAACCATCCCCAACTATCAATATTCTCTCCTTTTATAATAGAAAATGTAAGTAGAAACAACTGATTATTTCCATCACAACCCATAGTAATCATTAACGTGCCTTTATACTTCTCATCCAAATGTGTACCATCAATACTTAAGATAGGCGACAACGTTGAATCCTTCAATAGATATGAAACGCCGGAAAAACTCATTGAAATACCTCGGTGTTATGCATATGGCGTCAAATGTTTTCCAAGTTACAACACATCCAGGATTTGCCTGCTCTAATGCCATAAAGAAACTTGGCAGTTCTGCATATGACTTATAGGAGTCCCCAAATAAGATTGTAAGTGTTTCCAACTAATGCCTTCTTGAATGATATTTCATATCCAAATTTATTCATAATGGTTGCTTGGATAGCAGCTACTAACAAAGTGAATTGTGCCTTAATCATTGCCTTGATATGATTAGCAACCAAGTTGGAATCTAATTGTTGATGGTCCCAATTCAAGCAGAAAGCATTGGCAGCGTAAGTATCACGGACCTTTATACTTATTGATTGCGAAAGATGTATCTATCACAACTATCGCACAAATCTTCCATGTACATTGACACTCCTTGGCCTTCGTACATCTGCCAACACTACTTAATTTTTTGAAGATGCAACAACTACATCTTGTTGGTGCTTTAATAAGTACAATAGCCTTGCATCTTTCAAGGTAGCTTTGGAACTAAAAACCTAGCTAACAACAAATTCTCCATGAGTTTAGTATTATAGTTCACCCATGGAGTCAATCACTTGAAGCAACATTGCCGAGATTTTCCATTTTCAAAAGCGAGGTGATGGTGGTAGTAATAGATTCCTCTTGTTTGGGTCCTTAGGATCTGGGTTGTTGAGGAAATCACAACTTGGCACATTCACAGAGAGATATCTCCCTTACTCATTCTCCATAATTTGGTTAATAGTTAGGAAAGACGGAACATGTCTATCAGCTTAAACATGTTCATCAGCTTGAACATCTCCATCTCCATCTCCATCACTTTCGCCGATGCGCCATATTTCATCACTGCTCCATCTTCACAATCATGATCATCTTCGTTTACTTAAATCCCTATCAATTACAACCGGTATGGGCATCTTAGGCCCACCCTGTCAATTCCTCAACATTAAAATTTCCTCTAAGTAATAAATTTGTGTAAGTACCAGCTAATTGATTCACTTGGCTTAACTCTTGCGCACACTAGCTCAGCATACAATTCAATTTCCTCCATTCAAATGTGTCATCAATTTCAACATTTAGTACGCACTAACCTTTTCATCCCATATTGGACAAGGTTGGAACCTATTTAGCTTTTCAATGAATACTTACAAGTGGACTAATTTAAACTCTCTTTATCAATTCATATTCTTGAGTATATCATAGCTAATACTTAATAAATGTGCAATCCAATGCAGTACATCCAAGGCCTGATAGCAGCTTTGTTGACATATTTCACATCTGTTTAAGTCCTTTCAAATTTTCCATTATAAAAACATATGACAGGAATAGTGAAGTCACACATTATTTACCTACAAAACAAACACACCAACTGGATATCATTGTTCTGTTCTGTGCTAATATTTACATAAACCACAGACAAATAGGTCCTTGTGTCTATACTAGGTATAATGAATGTATGTATAAAAAACATGTTGGGTTGGGAGATGAAGCTTATTTAGCTTATGTGTTAGAATGATGAACATAGAGTCATTTATTACCTGAGATAATGTCCATAAGACTTATTTACCTTATTTGATAAATAAGATAAAATAAGAAAGATAATTGATCAACACAATTCTAATCGATTATGCAAGTCTAGCAACAACATGATTATAACTTTTAGCTTTAACCTCCTTTTGAGTAGAAACAATGAGGGGAAAAGATTTATATTTTAAAATTACTTTCTATGATTGTTTTAAGTTTTTCCTAAATGACAAATATGTTTTCCAATACCAATGGTGGTGTTTGTGTTTGACCTATATCACGATATTGCTTAAAGAAGTAACGCAAGTTAGTATAGAAGGAGTCCGTGTTTTGAATTTTATCTCTGACCTAGACCTAAAATATCTGAAATAAGCAACTTTGGCTGATACGTCTTGTGGACTTGTTGCCAGCTGTGGCAATCCTGAGATAATGAAATCTTGCTGAAGGACATCTAAAATCAACAGATTTCATAGCCTCAAGATGTTACATAACAATAGTAGGCCCTAATGAGCATGATGAAGGACCAAGTAGTTTCCAACTCATCCAAGTTAAAATGTGAACATTATAACATTTAAGAAAAAGTTGCAAAAAGAGAAAAAGGTGGAACACACACAAGAATTAAAAAGAATGCTCAAAATTGGTGAACTCAAGTAGCTTACTTGCTATGGAAGAGGAATGCATTGTATTGGAGCTCAAAACCAGCCGTCGGAGAGGAGGAGAGAAAGGAAGAAACAACAAATGGATGGGAGAAGAAGAAGAAGCCTAGTTTTAAAAGAAAGCGACCAATGCTACGATCATGACTCTGACATTGTAATTTTTAAAGTTCAATGCATGATCCGGCGTAGCATTAACAAAAAAAATCAATGTTGCGTTCGGTGACTATGGAATTGACACAAAAAAGAAAAGCAATCTTTGCGATCATTGATTATTGAGTATAGAGGAAACTCATATAACTAACAATCCATTTTTGCATACATATTTGAGGCATTAATGCTTAATTTAATACAAAATTATGGAATCTTCACCAAAATTACTATTTTATAGGAATCAATATCAAAATAAGCAAAAAGCGTAAGAAAATGTGCTTAATTAACTGAGGCATGAAGCAAGGAAGGTTGTGACACCTCAACATATCTCGCGACATAACAGAAGGCCTAATGGAATAAGTTGTGTCGCGACATTACAATTTATGTCGCGACACAAACATGAAGAGTCCATGTAGAAACAACTGAACAATATCGCAACACTCACAAACTTATCGCGACATTCATCCAAAAAGAGTGTCAAGCAGGAATGTCTAACATATAAGGACGTTTAAGATGACTCATGGTTATTGCAGTGACTCAACGCCTTTGGTGAGCGCGCGGCGTTCTAGTCTCTAAGGTAAACAGATTGTACATCACGAGGTAGCTAGTGTAACAACGAGACGCAGTGTGGAGGTGTGATTGCGAGCACATGAATTTTGCCTTTGAGATTGAATTGAGGCGTCGTGACCTGATTTTGATTGTCCGGCCGCGCCCGCACTGCTGCCTCCTCTTTGGCCTTCAGGTCTACAAAGCGAGCATTACCCTCATGATTTATCGACCTCTGAGTGATATCATAACGCAATCGTTTGTCAAACCTTTGTGAGTTTTCGATTGGTCTTGGGGGAATTTGTGATTTTGTTATGACATTCCAACTCGGCCTCGCTTTTGGACGATGTAGTGACAAGTTTGCGAGTGTCCATGACATTGTTCGATTGTTTCTCGGGGACTCTTCTGCATTTGATACCAGCGACATAAGTTGCAATGTCATGACACAACTCATGACATAAGTTGCAATGTCATGACAAATTTGATGATATTATTGACATCATTTATGCCTTATGGTTTCATGCTGGAGCCGCGTTTGGTTGCCTCCAAAGCCAAAGGCCCCTTTTCTAGGATTTTACTAAGGAAAATGTAAATGATTTTTTTTCTTTTTCCGCGTTTAGATTTTCAAAATTCTGAAACTTATGTTTTAACTCATTGATATATGGTTCAATACGATTTCATAAAAAATAACTATATTTTAGATATGATAGTACCCAAGTACTACCTTAATAAAGTATAGATACTATTTTCATAGTCACAGATACTACCGTATTGAGCGATTGTCACATAACCTACCTATGGTTTATTAAGGAAATATATAAATATTATCTTTCGAAACATAATTATTTGCAATGCATTCCCATGCTAAAAAAATGATTCATCAATTGACATTATCAATATCAAATCGAATTAATAATTACTACAAATGTTACTTGAAAGAAACCTACAAAATTGGGCATTTTAAAAGCAGACACTTTCTGTGCAGTAAACCCCACATAAATAAGATTGAAGATCTACCGAGTGGAACACTTTAGATCTTGCAAATAAAGGTGAGGCGAGACATTAGGTAGAAATTGAAGGTATTTGCATACCGCCAGACATGTGAGACAAATCAATTCAGCAAATTGTTGTACCTTTTCATGCCTCATGGTTCACCCTATTAGAGAGTGCGACTCCTTACGGAATGTGAAACTTTATGCGCTTCAATGGCCATGACCAACCCCATTAACCGGTAATTTCTTATTTTAATATTGGTTTAAACCAAAGAATCTTATCGCAAAGAAAACGAGGTTATCATGATTGCCCCTTCTGAGAGAGAGATCCTTGGCATGGAAAACAATATATATATATATATATATATATATACCCTCAAAACACTCCATGTGGGAGTGTATTTTAATGTTTATGTAGCCTTCAATAGAAGCGAGAACAATTGCATATTGTGTGATTACATGGATCTACTCTCATTTTGCATTTTTTTTATAATATAACCTTTTACGTATTACATGTCCAATTAAGTGAATTATTAATATATATGCATGTGAGGGGCTTATTTCACTTGGTTGGAGAATTTATTGTTTATTTCAATCCTTTCCTGGTCCTAAACCTTTCGGATGTGATGCCAGCCTTCGGAGCAATTAGAAGACTATGGAGCATTATAAAATGCCCTAGGAGTTGAGGCAGAAGCACTTTTACTAAATTTTATTTAATTTGAGCATGTACTAACGGTTATTATTACAAAATGCCCCTATGATTGCACTATTTGTTATCTTGGAAGGAAACTTTGAAGGCATTTCAGTTTAAAATTACTACGAGAAAATATCATTATTACCTCAAATGGTTTGAGTTGCAAATTAAGAGTTGAATTGAAATTATATTTTATACTACCCAGAAAAGTCATATTACCTAACTGCTAGTGAATTTGGATATTATATACATTTTTATCGAGAGGATATTATATATTATATAACATTTAAAATGCATACTTTTGACTTGGGGTTACTAATCAAGTTCTTAGTCACCTGGAGTCTGGATCATGACAACTATAAACTTTCATGTTGATTAATTCAAGTTAGACATACTTAGAAATCACAAAAAAAAAAATGCTGATAGGCTGATGCTACTATTACTTGCCTGCGCAGGTTGCAACATGTTCAGTGTGCAGAGGAAAACTGAATGACCACAAGCTGAGCTGAAATTCATTTGGGAAAACAGTTAGGAAATAGTGTGAGATGATCCAATTTAAGATATCAAAGAATAGGTACCTTGTGAAAGATTTCATCTTCAGGTTTAACATATATTATTGCTTCATCAATGTCACCTCTTCTCCCTTTTCTTTGGTCTGCATTCTTATGCTGTAGTTTCACAACCAGGAAGAGAGAGATTTAGAGCCAACCAATACATCATATGATAAGCAATAAGTATCAGAACATAGGGAAGATGTTACTATACCTTGTAGATTCTACTAATCAGTAGGAAAAACTTAAAGCAAAAGGAACTCCTGCATTCTTCTGTAGGCTTCAAAACACATGACATTAAATCTCGCTAATAAGCGTGCTTACTTCAGAACTGTCTTCATCTGAAGATTCAGACTCTTCACTTTTCTCTTCCAAAGTTTGATTAATACTTCTATTTGCCTAGTAGAAAACATATGATTTCATATTAACTAAAAGGAAGTTTATTAGATGAAAAAGAAAAAAGAAAGAAACATTAAATAAGGTAGTGAAAGAAGAACAAAATTGTGAAGTATTTATCTTTCCCCTTAACAACCCCCAATATACCAGGGAAAAAACAGGAGAAAACGAAGGGGGACATTCATAGAAGAAAATTTTTGAATAAGATGACAATACCTGCAGCATTAGGGGGTGATTTCTTGTGGAATGTGGATTCATGGATTTGATGATTAGCCTTGCAATGAAGCAGCGTGCAACTGTACGAAAAAATGGGGAAAAGGTCAAAGGTAAATATTGTCTCGGTGATTGGCGGCACCTTGATGGTTTTCGAGGCATCTCCTTAATCTGTGCCAATTAAATATATTCAGCAAATTTAACTAAAAACTTTGAGTTGAAACTTGATGCCAAATTCAAGGGTCTGATGTGAAAACCAACTAATATTACATGCAAAGTTTGCAACTAAAAACCCTTTGGGTGAGAAGCCGATGGAACTAGGACATACTCGGATAATTCAAGGAGAATCTACAAAATCAAGTCATGAAGACTATATATTTGATTATTTTTGGAAAATTAAAACAATCCAAACTGACAGACCAGCTAATAAGTTCACATGCACACTTCATCAAATCATCAGTTGGTGTGTTATACACAGGAAAATAAATCATGCCTAAATAGACAATATTCATTAAAAGGTGCAGTTCCATTGAATAAGGACTTCCAAATCACACCTTAATCAGCAGCATATCACATATTTGAACATCTGAAAAAGGAAACGACATAAAAGAGAACCTGCTTGCACAGGATCACCAGGAGAGAAACTTACTACAGGACAGAAATACTTGTGAGGTAGGATGGTTTGGAGACCTAAGGAGTGTGGTGCAGCTGGAACGAGTGGAAGATAGAAGACAGCAGTGACAGAGTACCCTTATAGACTATAGAAAAGAAAAGGTAAGAAGAGCTTATAGACTTTTCCCCTTGTAGGGTACTCTTACTACATGTCTTATTACCCCCTCACATTCCTCATTATTAGTATTTAACTGCAATGATCATAATAAATTGACCTTTGTATTATTTTTTGATAGATAAGAGCAAAATACAAAACAGCTACAAGGTATACTGGAAGTATACAGGCAGCCAGTACACAAAAAGAAATGGAGGAAAAACCTCACCACCCTTTAAAAAGAGGCCATCCACTCCAAAAAACCTATAAGTGAAAAAGTCTCAAAAGTTGCATACACAATCTTTTGTGCACAAATTCCATGATATGCAGACTATAATCGTAAACAACCTTTGATACTCTTATTTAACTTTAAGACCATATCAGTATCAATAAGAGTTAAAATTTATGATTATAACTTTGCAAAGTTAGTCCTCAGCATTTCATTCAACATTATACAATTGAACTATCTTCAGTCTTCTATCAATTCTAATGTATACCTTCAAGCTTTTTGCCATCCTATTCTACCTTCAACAAAATTCCAGAAAGTTTCACCCATAGTAGAACTTAATGTTGGATATAGTGAATGAAATGGATGACATTCACTGGATAATTCTTTGTTCTTAAAACTTTGGATTTCAGTTATAAGAAATTAATGACACTCAATGAATGAGATTAATGACACTCAATGAATGAGATTAATGACATTAATTAATAATTTATTTTGGAATTCTAAAAGTTAGGGAAGCCAAAAGGTTTGGCATTCCAAAAGGTCTAGTCTCTACTTTAAATAAAGGTTGTCGGGGTATTTCAGAAAACACAGTCAAAAAAGAGGTCATCGAGTCTCGAGTTTTCCTTCCTTCGTCCTTTTGTCGGTGATAGTGCAAACACATCATCAGTTCGCCGGAGTGGCGACAAAGTGCTTTTGTCGACCATTCGACACCCGTTTTATCCTGGGAGACAGACGCCCTTGGAATCTCAAAGCACCAACGGAGAAGGCGAATTTGTCTTGAAATAGAAAATTTCACAAGACTGGTTGTTTCTCTTCCTGGCTTGGGCATAAATTCTCCTCTTTTCATTTGTTGAAATTTATTTTGGTTTTCTTGAAGAACCATTATTTTGCAACATTAAGTTTATATTTAGCGGAATGTCCAAACATTTGGTTTATGCTTTCCCGAGGTTTCTACAACAAGTAGATATTTTGGTTATTTATTCTTTCTTACATAACTTTATCGGATATGCACTAGACCTTTCATGCAAGAAAGCATAGAGATTGAATAGATATTTTTCACAATACTCAAAATTGTAACTTATCTCTCTTTTTTTTTTTTTTTTTTTGGTCGATAAAAGCAATATATTGAACAAGAGCAAGGCTCGAAGCATACAAAGGGTATACAAAAAGACATGAGAGAGAGAAAAAAGACGAAAAAGTGCGGTAGGCCCGATAGACCAAAAAACCAACCAACCGAGCAGCAAGGGCCAAGCCGGCAAAAACCACTAACCCCTCAGTACAACCACCCACTTTAAGAAGCCTATAGAGTAAAGATATTTCTTCACACATGTACAATCTATTCGACTACAGGTTATAAACAAAAGAATGCTTTAGCTTTGTGAATCAACGATCCCATCTCCTAAAAAGCTATGCGATTTAGCTCCTTCACACTATCCAAAAAATGCAAGGTGGGACCGATTTCACATGTTTTTCTTTGTCCCAACAAGAACCTTCAAGCGAGAGAACCTCCTTAACCGTTTTGGGAAAGACCCGAGGTAAACACTAAGGAGAAAAAAAAAAGAAAGCCCAAAGGTGGTTGACCAGCCAGACCCAGTGCAACAAAATGTAATGGCGGATTCTCATTTCCAACCCGCAGAGGAGATAACGATTAGGAAGTGCCACCCCATATGCTGAAGCTTGTCCAAAGTTAAAATCTTACCCCAGGTTTCTTGCCACGCAAAAAAGTTTCTTTGGTGGGGACACAATGGAACCAAATTTCCTTTATGGGGAACAGAAGAGTACCCCTCGGACTTAGCACTTTAACGGCCTCGCTGACTGAAAAGGAGCATCCTATTGGGCCCTTCCAAGAGATCTTGTACGGCTCTAAGGAGACCCTTTCTTTAACGGGAATTGAAGGGCCACGGCTTGAGAATCACTTCCCGATCATTAAAGTCTCTATAGATTAAGTTTCATTTCTTAGTTCCCCACCGTTTAGATTTAAACATCACCACAATCTCAAATTTGTTAGCTGCTAAATAAAAGAAGAATAGGAAAGAGTGTCTAAGAAGCGGTTCCACACCGAGAGATCAATAAACATATCCTAATTATGGGTTGCCAACAATAAATCTCAATTCTCTTTACCCGACTAGATTCTTTAATAATCTCCTTCAGGCCTACCCCAAAGGGGTCCACGAATTTCCTTGAAGAGGCACCAAGCCAAGCCTTCTAAGCCATACTTTGTATTAATGAGGATTTTCTAGAGTCTGGTCCACGTCGGCCCGAACCTCCAAATCCATTTTGCCCTGGCTTTGTTGAAGAGTCGACTTTCTCATACCTAAAAGCCCACCACCGCCTCTTTTCAAAACATACCACATCCCAGTTAACCAGGTGAGCCTTTTTTTCACGAGCCCCATTACCCCAGAGAAAACATCTTTGCAGCTTTTCTAATCTTTTAGCTACAGCACCCGGTATTCAGAAAATAGACATTTGATAGAGAGGCAGGCTAGCGAGAGTGCTCTTTATCAGGGTGATCCTCCCTCCTTTTGAGATGAAATTTCTTTTCCATAGGGCCAATTTCTTGTGCATTTTTTCCTCTATGTTGTCCCAAATAGCCACAGACTTGTGGGCAGCTCCCAAGGGTAAACCCAAATAAGTGGTTGGAAGGTGCCCAGTCCGACAGCCCAGTTCAACAGCCAGAGCATCCATATTTTCCACCGCCCCAGTGGGGATCAGCTTGCTCTTGTTAAGATTGATTTTCAGTCCTGAGGAGGCTTCAAACCAAAGGAGGACCCAACTGAGATAAAGAAGTTGTTCCTCTTTCGCTTCACAGAAAATGATCGTATCATTCGCATACAAGGGATGAGAAATGCTAGAGCAGCCCTCCTACCTTTGATGTTCTGACCGATATGAAACCACCAGTCATGGCTCTTCTGAGGAGGATGCTCAAAACCTCCATTCCTAGGATGAAATGGTAGGGGGAGAGCGGGTCTCCCTGCCTTAAGCCTTTTGAGTTGGGAAAGAAACCTGCGGGACCCATTGGCTGAGCAGAAAGCCTGCAGGTGGTTATACAGCTGCCGTCAGGCTCATCCATTTGAGGCCAAAACCCATGCGACGCATGGTCTTTATAAAATTGCCAATTTATGCTATCAAAAGCTTTTTCAATGTCAAGCTTGCATATCATGCCCTTCTCCTTTTGCTTTTGCCAATGATCAATGAGCTCATTTGCAATAAGAGGCATTTTTTGATTTAATAAGCCGCTTCCAGCTGTTTTGGCGGCGGCTGGGCCTTAAAGACCTTTCACGCCACCTTTTAGGCGGTTGGCGGCACCTTTGCCCGAATTTTATATAAACTCCTAGTAGACTTATGGGCAAGAAATCCTTTAAATCCTGTGCTTATGCTTAGGGATCAAAGCGAAAGCGTGGCGTTGAGCTTTTAATGAAAGTCTCATTAGCATGGAAATCCCTAAACATCTCCATGATTTTGCCTTTGACAAAATGCCAAGAGGCCTGCTAGAAAGCCATGGAGAAACCATCAGGGCCTAGGGCTTTGTGCCCATCCATTTCATTCATCCCTAAATTGTAACTTATCTCTTTAAATGGGTACAACGCATATAAAAGAATTTCCCTCCAGTTTCTGAGCCATAAGTTATTAAGTCCGAAGAGTAACTAGATAGAAATTGTTTTTTGCATGAGATGGATCCATAATCCTAGACATGAATTTCCTAGGCACTGAGTAGGACTCGAGGTTCTTCATTGACTCTTGTCCTTTCATCCTTTGGTACGTAGTTAAAGGGAGTAAAGGGACAGTGAGTGTGAATAATGAATAAAGGCGGGTCATTGGCAGGCGGTGGTGGTATGGATGTTAAACGCTCTAGATTCTTTTTGTTACTAGAGGGAGAGGCGAAGCTTTTCAAGAGTGACCTTAAGGAGCTAGTTCCAAAAGGTGGTCCACCAAGTGCGGTGCTTCTTTTCAGAACGGTTGCCAAACTCTTTATTTGCCAAAGTTAGTACACGTTACTCCAAAGTCACTAAAAAAATGGGAAGGAGAGGGAGCCAGCAAGTTTGAATTGAAGATGGGAAGAAGGCCTATTCTTCAAAGATGAAGGACCTCTGAAACAACTTAGTTGGCAGGTGGGTCACTGAGGATGAGGCAATTACAAAGCTTAGAGTAGTAAAAGTGGGCAAGTACTCGTTGGATCCTTTCAAGTAGGTGAAAGAGGCGGTTTTAAAAGACATTATTCATGTTCAAAATTTTCCTCTATATGGGAGCCAAAAAAGGTTTGGAGTAAGATAGAGGCTCTTTCGAGAGTCTCAATGGCATTCACTTATTGCTCAGGTGGTGGATATCCCAACACATTGATATTAACATTAAGACTTCAAAAGGGGGCTATTTAGGTAAGAATTCCAAGACTAATAGTACAGTATTGGATCTAGACAATTTTAAATGCTCAATTTTCAGTTTTCTTAAGTGCTTCTTTCCCAAATGCACCCCTGCAACTTCTCCACCATATTTATAACCTTTTTTCTAAACACCTCGCAACTCCTAAGGTACAAAGGTAGACCAACCACCCGCACCTAGCCAAATTTAGATAAAAATCTTTCTTTGACTCCTACATCCAATCACCATTATTCCAAAACCAAGATGTTTCTCCTTGACCTTTCCAAAGCGCTAGGAAGAACCTCAACCTCATCGCCATCGAACTCAAAAAGATAACAAGCCTCACGAAACTTTGCAATTCTCAATCCTTCTTAAAACCAATGGTGTATGAACCATTTCTTAAAACTCATCAAAAATAAGGTAAAATTTTCCACCTACCTTCTTACCAAATAATAGTCAATTGATTAATCCTTCCTTATAACTTACACTTTTTGCCTAACCTCCAATGAACAACGTCTCTATAAACTTTATGACTTCAATTTATACAAAATTGCAAAAGGACCTCGGCTAACGATTCTCTTTCTTTCGGGTAAGCATTTGCAAATTGGCATTAATGAGTTGGTTTGATTACCATAAAGCCACTCTAAAAATTGGCTATTCAAGAGATGTAGAAATCTATGTTGAGTCACCATTTTCCAAATGACCTCGGTTGATGTTCTTTTTCCTTTGGGTAAGCATCAAAAGGTGTACCTTTCAACTCAACAAGAGAGACCACTCTACGAACATAGAGCTTTTTCACAGTGCACTCATTGAACACGAAGTAATTTCAATCCTTATTTGACAAACTTTCAATCCATATTGCCTCCTTCTTTCCAATCAATGATGGTCTTATATTTTTATGCTCTATAGACGAGGCTTTAAGCTTTGTCAACGATCATTGTGTACTCATATCCAAAACACCCCATTTCTACTACCCATTTTTACAGAACTAAAGTCATTTTCCTTAACCTTTGTGGGAGCCTCTAGAGAATACCCCTACCTCTCATCCCACATGTGAAATTAAGTAACAACTCTCTCGCCAACTTTGCAAAGTTCCAATCCCCCATTTGAAAACGTAGTGAGAACCCCCATTTCTTAGAAAGTCCACATCGAAATAGAGTATGCAATTTTCTTCCTACCTTCTTACCAGCAATAGTCAATTGAATCGTTCTACCTTATACTTCATTACTCAACTTCATATAAACAATGTCTCCTAGTTTCCCCGACTTCAATTTAAGCACATTTTAGATGACCTCTCGATGAATGTTCTTTTTCATGGGTAAGCATCAAAGGCACATTGCCCTTCAACTCCAACAACAAAAACCACTTTAAGAACTTAAAGCCTCTTTGCCAAGTATTTAACCACTAATCGACCCCTATTCACTTGGGAATGCAGATAACAAAAAATCCATTTGCCTCAATAACACTAATTGACCCATTAGATAATTTCAATCCTTATTTGAGATACCTTCCAATGCATATTTCCTCCCTTCTTTCAATCAATGATGCTTCTTCTATTTTATTCTCTCTACAAATAGCTTCAGCTTTTCTAGCAAACAATATGGACCCACTACTCCAAAGATGGTTTAAAATTTTGCTATAAAAAACTTTCCCAGGGTTAACAGAGCCTTAGCCTTAGGAACAACTGAACACTTCAAAGTCAGCATATCAAACTTTCAATTGAACACTAAATTACACTATTTGAACCCCAAAATTCACAAAGCATAATAACATCGACCAACAACAGTTCATTCATTACTTTAACTGACTAAAAAGCATACAGAGCGAATAAGTGCTGCTATTTAAATTGAGGTTCTAGTTCCTTCAGTGTTGGAAAATACCTGAGACCTCACTTCGATTTATTTTCACGCACGCCAGTATCTAGAACCCAGAGAAAGCATTACCAAACCAATGGCTCCTTTAGGACATTTTTCCTAGAATCAAACTGAAACTTGGCATGACAAAACTTCCAATTGAATACTAGGTCACACTTTTTAAACCCTAAAATTCATACAAAACACAAACAGATCACCAGCAAAAAATTTACTAAAACCCAATTACAAAAAATTAATTCATTACATAAGCCAACCAAAATGTAAAAATGTATACTTGAACCCAATTCCTGAGCTGAACTGGGCTGTTTTGAGTTGAAGTTCTGGGTTTATCAGGTTCTCAAAAAGGCGGGAAAAAGTAAGTATCCACTTTCATTTACCTTCCTACATTTTCCCCGGAAGCACCAAAATCCAATTATTATTTTTCCCACGTCAAAAAGAAGCTTTTTTTTTTAATAGATGAAAGCAGAATATATTAACAAAAAGCCACAGAGTACACGGGCAGTATACAAGGCAGCCGAAACAAGAAAATTTGAGAGCACACAAAGCTCACAGTCCTCAATTGGAGTAGCCAATCCAAAAACCTACTAAGAAAGAAACCTCTTCTCCTACATACATCCTATTCCAACTCCATAAATTATAAACAAAAAATTTCTTTAATCTCTAAACTGCTAATGAACTGAACAGTAGATCAACCTTTAAACCCTAAATTTCCACGAAAAGCCACAGCAACCCCTACGAACACAAAAGCTACTAAAACCTAACTACCAAAAACAAATTCATCATGAAGATAAGGAAATAAGAAAAAAAAAAGCAAAGAAATGGAACACAATATGATGCTAGGTCCCCTAGGGCGTTATCCGCCGCCATTCCCGTCTTGTAGTGATGTGGCGTCCCAAACACGAGTCAGTTGACAACCGTCAATGCTGCGAAATTCTGTAGTTTCGAGTAACCCGATACCACAACTGTTGTGTCCCATTTGCTCGGGATCCATCTTCTACAAAATCGAGTAAAGCCTCCTTTTGTTCGAGCTCTACCCAAAATACAACTTGTATAACAATATATCCATGACCCATCCAAGGTCTTAATAGAAGTAGTAATAACCACATAGGATCCATCTGTCCATATCCACAATATACAATTATATCACAATAGTCCATAAGAGTTTATTACAACACTCTTAATACAAAACATATATTAAACTAACGTTCTAATCATAGTTTACAAAAATATTTATCAAAGCCACATCTGGCCTTCAATCACGGCCTCGAAGGGAGCGTCGTCATCGATTTGCCACTGTACTGAAATATGGTCCCACGGCCCGGAAGGAGCAATGCCAAGTGAAAATATTCTATGTGGCTACTCTCCACCTAAGTGCACATGCAGTACCATTTCACACATTCAAGTAAAAACATACACACATTTCTACTCAAATGTCTATATCATGGATGAGAATGTGACTCACCCTATCCATGTCCACAGTTCCTCACCGACTCCTTCACACATGCATATGACAAATGTGAAAACCGTCATTTATGTTCCATCAATGACCATTTTTTTCCAAAACAAAAGATTTTTGTTTTATAAATCAAAATTCATTGGACAATCTCCGATATCAACTTGTTTTACCAGAAGTTCCGTGTGTTTATTGGGTAGCAAATTTAGGGTCTCACCGCGAGGCTTCATGCCTTAGGCACTTTGCGAACTTTCATCATTTTGGATACATATGTATAACCAAGAATGCACGGTTTTTCACCCGAAATTATCTATCCTTCTTGCTATACCCGACACACATATTTTTCATTTCCTTTTCTTTTAGCTACTTTAATGAAACTCATTTGGGCGTTGTCCCATTTCTGAAACCCACCATTAAACACCAAACACAATGTCGATCTACCATGTACTCCACGACATACCATCAGACACCAAACACGATTAGCCGTCTACCATGCACTCACACCCACATGTATGCGATATCAAAGTCATAAATCACGATACAATGCCATTTGCATATCTCGTACTACATTCACAATGAATGCCACATGAAACAATACAAATCGTACTTCATGCGGTATCGCGGATAATCATATTTAATACATACAATTAATCCATTCAATTCAATATGCTTATCACACATATTTCAACATGCTTCCATACAATCAACATGTGATTCATTCTTCATGCACTACAAGCATACATCACACCAAGCATCAATCATATAAGCAAAGGTAACTTGGTATCCTTTACCAATTGTTGCATAAACAATGCCCACAATAATCCACCGCGACTCTTTGAAAAGAAGCGGAAATACCAGCGTAGTACTAAATGTCATTAACTAGAATGTGGTTAAATTCTAGACTCGAAAATCTTTTCATAGAGACCAGAGAACACCCCAGTCGGGTTCGGGCGAGAGGTCATGATTGTCGAGTCGAGTGCAATTCGCATGGGTGTGCGAAAATTGTTCAGACCCCAAAACCAAGCACTACACCCACGGCCAACACTTGGCCAACCCAAACCACAAACAGTCCGGGTTCAGTCCCGGGCAGGTTGGATGCCCAGTCACGCCCAGTCGTGGCTTGAGGCTACCTGGTAATGAATGTCGGAGGTACGTGCCGAAACCTTTGGGTCAATCCTTGACCCGTTAATAAATACAGCCTAAGATTAGAGTGAACCAAAATGGCCCTTACATGGCCGCGGCGAAATAACCGGTGTAGGAGAAGCCCTACCTTTGGAACTAATGAAAAATCAGTTCCGATACCCTGCGTAGCTCGTGCGTGACCAACTTTATCTGTCTTGCCCGAATGCGTTTCGACCCGCTAGGATTGCGAAGATGTCGCGAAGGAAGTGTCATTCCTTCTTTTTTTTTTCTTTCTCCTCTCCTCCATGCGCGACTCTTCCTCCTCCCTTTTTGTTTTTCCTCATTTTCTTTCCTTTCTTTCTTTTCTTTTCCTTTTTTTTCTTCTTTCCTTTCTTTCTCCTCTTACCCACCTTTTCCATGGTCCATGTGTCACATGGACACATGTTCTAGGTGACACTCTCCACACCACATAGCTCTGTGCCATGTCTTCTCCATGGGCCATGTGGGCCCACGGATGTACCATGTGACACCACCCCCATGTGTCACCGACACCAGATGTAAAATGTAAAAATTCCGACAATCTCGAATTCAACGAGAGATGGGGCCCCGGGTAACTAGATTTCTGGGACAGATTCACGGTGAGGTCCGTTCCGTCATTTGAGATTTAGAAAATTTCCTAGATTTTCCACGTACTATAGTGGCAATTTAACGTTTTGCCCTTTTTCAGAAAAATTAAATTTTTCCCGAGTTTTACAGGTGACTTGCCTCGATTTGGCATCCTCAGGATGAGTGGTTCGCCATCATCACTTATTTCTACACTTGTATCCCACCTTATTTCCCTACTTTCTTCTACATCCCTTTTCATTTTCTTCTATCATCATCTATCGTTATCTCGCTTCATGAACGACGTGTCTTTTGGTGTACATCACTTGTTGCTTGCCATTGTTCACTTATGTGTTGGTCGAGTCGCTTTGTTCACATGATTCTCTGACATTTGGCATTGCTCACACAAGGGTTAGGCATTATCTATTAGGTATTTGGGCCTTTGTTTTCCATCATTTCATTCACCTTTCACCCCCTAGCCTACATTACAGTCTGAGTCGTAAGACCACCTTGAAGGCCATGAGATCTCATGTTTGGCCGGCCGCATTTTATATGGGTGAGTTCCGTCTACTAATTGAGTACAAAATGTCGATAGGTCTACGCTCTTAGAGATATCGGGTCACATCATTATCTTTCCATTCGGTTACTTGCCTTAGGTTCATGATCAAACACAGATGATACATAGATTTGGGACCGTTAATGGCACCTTAGCTTGATGCTTTGACACATTCACACTGAGGCATACCCCCATCCTTGCCTACTGGCTATGGCTCTTACACATGCACACAGGCAGTCCATTTCGCCTAAAGACGTTTTAGGCACTTCGAGTTTGAGTAAGCCTGTATTCCATCTTGGTTTCTTCCTTCTGATGGAGCGCTTTTGAGGCGTAGGATCGATTCCACGATATTCATTGACCAGCGAGGGGATGTGCATCTTTGGGGCATTCCCATTCATTGTCATGTTCACTCACGCGAGCGATTAGGTTTTCAATGATGTATTTCATGGTTTCATTGAGATGGCCCAGGTTTCATATGTACATGCGGGGCATACCCCTATCGATTGATAGTGGATATTGGATGTTATGGATTGAGTGAGGGCTTTTCCTCGGGAATGAATGTTTGTAATATTTCGACTTTGTGACTTTAACTTTATGTGCGTGGTGGGTTCGACATGAGTATTGATGCCTTAAACTAGGGCATAGCCCCTTCTTTGTGCCTTTGGACACATTCGATCCCTTCTTTTGTGTCGGGTTCTTCGGCATCGTGCCAAGATTCGATCCCTTCTTTTGTTTCGAGTTCTCTGACATCGAGCCCAGATTCGATCCCTTCTTTTGTTTCAGGTTCTCACGGCATTGTGCTCAAATTCGATCCATTCTTTTGTTTCGAGTTCTCCGGCATCGTGCTCGGATTCGATCCCTTCTTTTGTTTCGGGTTCTCTGGCATCATGCCTAGACTCGATCCCTTCTTTTATTTTAGGTTCTACGACATCTTGCACGGTCGAACCCTTCTTTTTGTTCCGGGTTCCCGACGCAATTATCGGATCACTCGTCTTCCCGGGCATTGTGCTCAGTTCTCTTAGTCCTTGATCGTGGCCGAATCGGTTAGTTAGCCTTGATTACTAGGTAAGGGACAAAATTGTTGGTCATCTAGGTTCTTCACTAAAAAGTTCATTCCTCTTGCATCCACTTGCACTTCGCTTTGATTCACTAGTTCATTCGCACTCTGAGGAGGGCATATTTGTAGAGCCTCAATTTTGTCCCTCGACACTTGCATTTGTCCTATGAGTGTCACACTCACCCATCGTTCTCTATGGCACCATTAGGGTCATTTTAGGCTTAGTCGGTCTCCGAGCCTCGGGTGGGCTTGTATGTGGTCCATTGAGTGTGTATGTAGTTATTGGCATCATGCACAGGAGTAAGGTGGGGTATACTGGGTTTTTAACTCAATCGGATTTATGTCGAAGTATGTCGAGAAAGGAGCACTTGGGCTTGTTTTGATCATATCTCCCTCATCCGAACTCGAAATCATGCACCATTTTTTATGGACTCCTTGTTCTCCAAGTAATATTCTGTCAAAATTTCAAAATGTTTCCCAACCGAATCAATCGGTCCTCAAAGTTTCAGTTTAGGCAGAATTCATTGAAGCATGTCTGAATTTGGAGCACTTTGGCTTGTTTCGTTCATATCTCCCTTATCCAAACTCGAAATCATGCACTATTGTTTTTTTTTTTGGATTCCTACTCATTTGAAGAATTCTTTGACAAAATTTGAAATTTTTCTCAAGCGGATTAACCAGGAGTTGGGGCAGAAACAGGCCCGGTCGGCTAATTTCAATTAAAGTTCATTATTGGACGGGTTTGGTCGAAGCTTTGAGATTGTTTGGTCATATCTCTCTCATCTAAACTCGGAATCGCACTCCGGTTTTTTTTTTTTTTTTGGTTTCCTTATTCTTGAACGATACATCAAATTTTCAAAATTTCTATTGACTCGACTGTTGGCATCCAGTTCAACCTATTCATTGAGTCAAGTTGTATGGAGCACTGATTTTGGTGGTTTTGGAGCCCAAATCCTACTTGGTTCAAGCCCATAAGCTCCTGATCAATTTGGATTCTTGGTGGTTAAGCAAATGAGTTAATGTGACGGCTCACCCAACCTCGTGAATAGAGAGTGTTTATGGAGCTAGGGAAATCCGGAATGATTAGGGAGAGTTCAGGGACTAAAAGGTGTGCAAAATGGGTGAGCTCGGATGTTTATGAATCTGAGGCAAAAGGGAGAGAGAAAGGGAAGAAAGGAGAAAGGAGGAAAAAGGAAAGGAGGAGAGATTCTACAGATCCGGGTGGGAGTGATCTCTCTCATTTTGAAGGGGATTTCCTAAAGTTTTAAGGGAATTGGATACGGTTTTGGAGGTGAAAAACAAACAAACAAAGAGATGTGTAAATCCACAGGTATGACCGTTATATGCTTTTCCTGTTTCTTTTGCGCTTGTCTTTGCCTTTGATGTTTGAAGCCTTGTTTTAGGGCACTAGGCACTGTTTAGGTCAATTCTCACTCATTCAAAGTCAGAATTTTACACCGTTTGTTTTGTTGGATTCCTTACTCTATAAGGAATGTTCTTAAATTACGAATTTGTTCTCATGGCTCGACGGTTAGGGAACAGATTAGCCAATTCATTAGGTTATGTTTTCGAGGAGTAGCGATTAGGGCACTAAGCATTGTTTGGGTGGAGTTCTCACTCATCGGGTCAAATTGTACAGCGTTTGTTTTGTTGGATTCCTTACTCACGTAGAAATGTTCTAAAATTTGAGAACTGTTCTCAACCTACTTTCGATGGGTTGGGGAGGCTGGATCAGCAGTTCATTAGGTTACTGTTTTTAGAAACAACAGTTAAGGCACTAAGCCTTGTTTGGGTCAGTTCTCACTCATTCGGTCGGAATTGTACACCGTTTGTTTTTTTGTATTTCTTACTTTGTAATGAATGTTCTGAAAATTTTTGAAGCGTTCTCAGCTTTTTCGATTGATTGGGGAACCAGATCAACCGGTTCATTAGGTTTTGTTTTCAGGAACAGAGTTAGGGCACTAGGCATTGTTTGGGTCAGTTCTCACTCATTCAGAGTCAGAATTGTGCACCATTTGTTTTTTTGGATTCCTTACTCTATGAGGAATGTTCTGGAAAATTTTGAGAACTGTTCTCAACTGGATTGACCGATTGAGGGGAACGGATCAGCCCCAGTTCATTAGGTTCTGTTTTCAGGAATATCAATTAGGGTACTTCGCATTGTTTGGGTCAGTTCTCACTTATTCGGAGTTGGAATCATATACCGTTGATTTTTTTTGGGTTCCTTACTCTGTGAGGAATGTTCTAACAAAATTTGATATTTTTTCTCAATTAGCTCGACCAGTTGTGAAACTGAATTAGCCAATTAGTCGGGGTTTTTTTTTTTTAGGGATAATATGATTTTAGTTTAATTGGAGTCCATGACCTTTGTGAGTCAAGCCCATTCACTGCATATCAGTGTAGGGCTATGTTAGGAATCTAAAATGGGGTTTATTTCAGTTTAATGTGGTCCCATTTTGGATTCATAAGAATTAGGGTCAATGCGAGTCAAAGGTTGGTTAGTTAAGCACTAGTAGTCTAGTGTTTTGTCAAGCCCGATTCTTTGAGATGAATAGACATGTTTGTATAGCTACACAAGTGTTGTAGCATCAATGAGTGGTTGAGATCACGATCTTATGAATTTCTCCTGGCTTCCTTTGCTTTTGATATTTAATTTTGAGAGATTGTTGTATGCCAGAAATGTGTGACTAACCTTCCCTTACAACGCATGGCTAGAGATTACAGGTAAGTGTCTTTGGTTATAATTTGTTGAGATTAAATGTATGTTGAATGCTGCTTAGGTTTATGTAATTCATGTCGTCTGTCTAGCCTAGGTGGTTAACGGATCTTTAACCCATATGAGACCATGTACTTGATTCATTCTAGAATAGACCAAGTTACGGGCTGGGGGTGCTACCTCTCATGGAATTTGCCTTCGATTAGTATATGATCCACAGAACTCGGAAATCTAGTTTCGTGGACCGCTTTTTATGGCTAGAGTCAGTGAAGGGTTTTGTTCTTACTTCATTTTCCCTATTTTGAAAAAAAATAAAAGTAAATGGCAACTCCAAACAAAATTGTTCCTCACTTAGGATAGATTTTCCAAAGCTCAAAAATCAACTCACTTTTTCTATTAATATCGAGTTGCACCGACACTTGGATCGAGTAGGGTCCACAAGGCGTTTGACATGTCATTGACGAAGGATAACATGGCATATGACGTGGCAATTGACAAATAGGTGACGTGGACTACCGTAACTGGCCCGGGTGATCGCACATGGACCTCTTTGATGATGTGGCGGAGTCCACGAGTGGTGACGTGGCTATACACATGGATGATGATGTGGCAAATTACATGGACGATGTTGTATTGATTTTTGACATGCATATCGAGGCAGGTTCGATGAACAATGCCAATGTGTTGGGTTTGTGGCACGCATCTCGAGACCAACACCTACGACTAGTGACACCATAGCATATCAGGTTTTCAGCATGTATCTCGAGGGGAGTACATGTGAATACTAAAAAATTTGTCATATAGGTTTTTTTGCCCGCATCTCGAGGCTTGTACATTTGAATAGTAAAAATCTTGAGTTTTTGACGTGAATAGTCCTTCTGAAATAAAAAATCCGAATTTTAATGCTGGTTTGAAAAATATGACCAAACTAGTGCGTATTGGAACAGGGTGGCAATGGCCGTCGTTGTGAACGACGGCCTTTAGGAAAATTCAAAGGCCGGCATTCACAACGCCGGCTATTAAACTTAAAATTTTTTCAATGTCAGGCATGCGAGCAGCCCGGTTGTGGAGTTAAATAAAGGCAGTTCCCAGCAGGCTATTGAATCTTATAAATCTGACATCCATTCTTTCTCCACTTCCCAGCTTTTTCTTCTCCACATTCCATTCTTTTCTCCCTTCCCCCGCTTTTCTTCTCCACCAGACCCCACCTCCATTCTCCACCAGACCCCACCTCCCTTCTCCACGGACCCACCACCGGCGACGGCAAGGGTCCATCTGCGCTCAGTGAACATATCTCCTTAGGAGTTTGTTCTGTCCCCATTTTCTTGTGATTTAGGGCGTTAGGGTTTCATTTAGGATTTGATTTAGGATGTGGTTTTGTTTGCGTTTTTGGGATATAGTGATTAGATTCATGAGGGACAGCAAACTAGGTAGCCCATTTTTTTTGTTTGGGATTGGGTTGTTGATTTAGGGTTTCTTTGTTTTTGTTTCTATTTCTCGGTGGACTCTAAATTGTTATTAGAATTTGGTTTTGAATAATACTATTTTTTGCAGTGTTTGCCGTTTCGTTTCGATTATTGAATTGTAGTGATGAATTTCGATATTAATATTAATAAATGGAGCAGAAAAATAAAACGGTGTGACAGGCGTTAGTTTGGTTGTTTTATATGTTGTTTGACTGAGAGAAGTGAGTAGAGGAATAAATATTCTTTCTGCAGATCTGTGAAGACTTAATTCCCTCGTATTTGCACTCATGTACAAAAATATATCCTTTGTATTATTGGAGTTCTGATCTCATTTCATTTATGACCTTTAGAAAAAAAAAAAAAAACGGAAGTTCTTACCAGATAGGAAATCAGCTTTTTTTTTTTTTATTATTGTTATTATTATTATTTGTCTTTAGAACAACTTTGTGCTTGAAAAAGGCTTTTGCTCAGAACTCCGTTTTATTTCTTTGTTTGTCAATTTTTTAAACTATTTTCTTCTTTTACCCAAGACAAATGGAATTTAATTTAAGTTTGCGATGGAGCCTTTCTACTTACGAACATGCAAATTAATTTCCCACATTCTCCCTTTTACTATTTTATTTTATTTTTAGTCTTGATTCAAGGTCTTAGCATTCACATTTAATTTTATTTTTTAAATTTTACATAGCGATATGCTAGTGTTTTTATATTAAATAATGTCATCATCATCATAGGCTTTCTACTTTGGATTCATAAAATAAAAAGAAGCCCATGACTTCTACTTCATTTTGGTCACACCTTAACCAACTCACTCAAGATCCATTTTTGAACTCATTGTTTGAATTCCCAAGAGCCACTTATGTTAAACCTTGACACAAATTCGGGGTTCCACTTTGTTTTGCCTTTTCTTTTCCCTCTCTTTCTTCTTTCTTTTTTGTATAAGATATTTATGACCTATTTGATTCATTTTTGAAAAAGTTTATGAGCAGTTTTGAAAACAAAAGATTAGTATTTTATGGGTTTTTCGTGTTTTTTCTAAAGCGAGACAAAAAGCTGGAAACTATTGTGTTCTTTATGTTTTTCTTGTTCTTTTTCTTTGTAAAAAATCTATATATATAGTTTTAAAAATTGTAAACAAATTGTCCCCTTAGTTTCAATAAAACATCATTGCATATACAAAGAATTGAAACCTCCATGTGTAAAGCCTTGTGTGATTCCATCTTAAGAATAATAATAGGAAATGAGTTCTTCGATCAACGTTTAAGATATATTGATGACATATAATATAAATGGCGTGCTTCACTATATTATCATAAAAAGAAGTACTTGAGAAGGAGAATTTTACCTATTACAAAGATAAACAAATAAGGAATTAGTTACATAAATATTAAACTTGTAATTCGAAGTGGGTATAGTGGTAATTAAGTTTTTAGCTAAACATAGAAAGGGAATGGGGGAAGTAGGAAGACTATATGTTGTTGTTATTGTTGATTATAGAAGAATGGGCCCAGATAGGCCACTTTTGCGACTCAAATTTGGACACGAGGTCATTGTATGATATTGAGCCATGTTGTTGCTGTGTTTTTAGTATAAATTGTATTTTGGGTAGAGCTCCCCGTACAAAGGAGACTCTGCCCGATTTTCGATTAAATAATGAGTCTCGGAAAGGGGGCACGATTGGGGCCATTTAATTCCTAAAGAAGGTACTAAAGATAATCATCTCTCATATTATTTAATTTTGTTTACTTCATTTGAAGCAGTCGATTTTGCCGTTTACTCTATTTCACTGTCTGTTACTCTGATGGGCATAGAGTGAGGGGCGATAATGATGTGAGATATGATGAAACAAAGCTTAGTTGTGCCTTTGGAAATACCGGTTATTTACGTTTGAACAATTGGGTGATATCATATTTTCAAGCACATGTCTGATGACAAAAGGAGATTCAACTTAGATCCTCAGTGTAAATATCCTCTAAAATAACTGAAGTAGGTTCAACCTTTTCAATATCAGACCGACGGTCACGTACGCATGTTGAACATGATTTAACACAAGCGTCATTGAGAAATTGAATTTATTTGATGAGGTGTTTAGAATACGCGACAAGCGAATGATCGTGATTGCGAGAAATTGATAATTTGGCGAAATTGATATGGTTGTGGAGCCTAGTGGCGGTCCGATACTAGATCTGAAGGAGCATATGGAATGATGATGCTTGCGTATAGAAGAAAGGTAACCATGAATCAGTGAGATGTTTGATGATGAATGTGATGATGACTTACATGTTGGCAGTGGACATGTATCAACATTCGGTTCTGTCGGGTTTTGGGAAATGAGAGATGGCTTTGTCTCTGCGCCATTATCTTGATGTATGAATCTGTAGGTGATGAGGACAGATGAGTCAACCCCCCTATTCGATATCACCTACCAACACCTTGTTTGAACATGTTGAAAACATAGATATTGCTATTTGAGTGGTTAGACTCCATGGGGCAAAGACAACCCAGTTATGCAGTGGTGAATTTGTAGTTGGGCAAGTTTTAATTCTAGGTCATGGTGCAGAGAATTTTGCAAAGATTTACTCAATTAGAGCACATCGGGAGTTTGTTATGATTGCCTCCTCAAAAATTGCTTTCGTCTTAAGATGTAAGAAAGTAGAAGAATGTCAATGTCAATGGAAGGCTGCGTGCCATGGTTTTGAAGATACCCCAAGCTTATTTACGTCAACAAATATAAGGGCCGCATACTTGTGTAAATTCGTGTTTGAGCAAGGACCATCATCAAGCTGGACTCAAAGTTGGTTCTTTGCTCACATACGACGATAATTAAGGCCTGATTTATGTTATCCTAACATTTATTCAAGCAATCGTTATGGAGAAATGAGGATATGAAATTTCATATAAAAAAGCCTTGGATGGGAAGCATAAGGCATTTAGACACTTATTTGGTGATTTTTCCCAGTCATATACAGATCTCCACGTTTGTTATTGTGTAGACAAGCCAATCACGGATGTGTTGTGTTTGAAAACCACCTCTCAGCGATGCCAACCATTGGACATTCAGTGCGTGTTACGGGCATTCAAGCCATCTATTGAAGGAGTTCGCAAATTGTCTTCGGTGCGGTATTGATGGTACACATTTGTATGGGAAGTATAAAGGGACATTGTTGATTGCTTATGGGATGTGGCGGAAATAATCGGTTGTTTCCCATTGGCATTTGCTATTACGGAAGCGAGAATATTGATAGTTAGAATGGTTCTTGGCATGTATCAGAAATAGAGTAACTCAACGGACGGGGATTTGTGTTATATATGATAGACATCCAGGTATTATGGCAGCTATAAGCGATCCTCATCGCCGTTAGGATGCGCCATGCTTTTTATCACGGGATACTGCGTGAGTCATCTTGCAGCAATTTTATGACAGCTTCAAGAAGCGTTGAAGAATTTGGTATGCGGAAAGCGGTGTTGCGACAACACCGGAAGATGAATAGGCATATGGCTACAATTGGGAGAATTAATCCTGGCTTACTACAATGGTTGAGCGATCCCTCTTCCGTTATATGGGCACTTTCACATAGTCGAAGATATGGGATAATGACAGCCAATATGTCGAAGTATTAACAGTGTTCTTAAGAACATGACTTACCAATGTTGCATTAGTTCAGTTGACATTTTCCCGCCTTAACGATTGCTGTTGCAAGAGAGAGGAACAAGGTCTTTGCTAGATTGGCATGCGATGAAGCGGGTTCGCTCGATATGTTGATGCTCATATTCGAGGTCGTGTGGTTAAGGAGTGAGATTGATGGAAATTGTTCTTTATGATCACTTACAGGGCATATTTCACATAAAGTCCAAGAGTGGTCGCATTCATCACTTGAACTTAAATGAAAAGAAATGCACATGTGGTAAGACACTGATATATGGATTTCCATGTAGCCATATCATTGCAGCATGTCAGCATTGATGTGTTGATTTTCGGTTATTTGTTGAGGCTACTCTGGCTTCTGATCATGACACTGTAGCTGTTTTATCCCATATTCAATGAAGATAGTGGCCTCTTATGATGGTCCAAAACGATCGTAGCTCATGGGTCAGTAAACGGCAAGTGGAGTGGCGTCTTAAATCAACGGATGCCATATTGAAATGGACGTTAGGAGGGAAAACCAAGATAAAATGTGGGTTATTACCAAACAACGGGTCTGTCGGTCTTGTAAGAGTAGAAATCAAGTTTAGTTATAGATGTGAAGTAAGGCAGTGATTTAATTTGTTTGTAAATGAGGCCTCACCTTTTTTTAGTTATTGTATAAGACTTATGTACTTAGTTTATTTCTTGTAAGCGGGCCCGAATTTTTGTAGTTGTCTTGTATCGAATTATTCTATTGAATGAAACATTCTTATTATGCGTGTTGTGTAAATTATCATTTGTAATTAATATTGACAGCCATATTTGACAATTAATGCAGATTTGTTATCTTTATAGACATGGCGTTGAGTTCATGATGCGGATCCGTCGGATACATCGCGTCTTGGTATTGAGACAAACACCGATCACACTTAGTAGATCACAGGAGCAAATTATGTAATTTGTTAATTAGCAATTACTATTAGTTGTTGTAACCAATTTATACATAACCACTTTAAATTTGGATGTTTCATTGCTTACGACTTTAGGAGATCCTCCGCTCGACGGCGGATGAGGCCTTCATGGTATGTGGAGGATGGATATTGGGTTATTATACGTGATTAGATGCAGTTTTTACGGTATATACAGTTTAGGCCCACATCGCGATCGATTGTACTTATCACCGGCTCGTCGAGATGGCTGACCCGAGACACACCACGTTTCATATGCGGTGAGGGAGATGACGATTACCTTACAGGACGTCGCCATCCTCCTTGGCCTTCGTATCCATGGCCCAGCAGTCACTGACACATGTGTGTTCGATGTGGCGGCGTTGTGCGCGGAGTTGCTTTCGGTGTCATCACCTGCCCGTGCTGCTCCGGAGAATTACTATCTCCTTCGCGGTGGTTATGTTTATTTATCCACCCATGCGTCTGAGATGAGGAGTCACGTTGGGCGTTGTGCGGCGTGGGTTCATCTTAAGCGCTTAGCCGGATCCCTTCTTGTTCGCGGACAGAAGGGTGTGCATGTTCCCATGTGCTTTCTCCTTCCTGCGAGATTTGCTCTCTTTGCGACATATAGTTGGGGTGTGGTGTAGTCTTAGCACATACATATCGCGAGTTATGCAGAACCGGCGGATCGTGGCGGGTGGTATTAGCGGTTGTATTACACTCATACAGGTATGTAATAATTGGGAATGTATGTTGTTGTGTATGGATGAATTGGCCTGCTTAGGCCACTATTACTCATACTTCGACCTACTGAGGTCATTGATACATGTTGGCAGGTTTTTTTGTACATGTTGTATTTTGGGTAGACCTCCTCGTACAAAGGAGACTCTGCCCGATTTTCGTTAAAACATGGGTCCCAGAATGGGACACGATATATATCATTTTTCTAACCTTGATAAAAACTGATTTTTTGACCCGACTTTACTGTTTATTTTGTATTCGAAGCTATGGTCTTGGAGATTTCCACGTCGGGCGACGGGTTTTGGGCGACCACACGCGAGATCTAGCACCACCACCGCTCATGCCTTACGATCTTGTCTGGAGTGCGTGTGGAGATGGTACGACCTACGGTGTCACGATGGATTACCCGACTCGACCTCGGTGAGGCTAGAGGTAGAGCTAGCTGCTCCACTTTCGGGTGTAGGTGAGTACCTTTGACGGGTGCATAACCCATCGAGATTATTACTCTATCTATACGAGATCGGCTAGATGCCACGGACTCTGACGGGTAATGTTATGTAAATTATATATGGTTCTATATTAATTTCATTCAAATTCTGTAAAATTTAATGACATAAAGTTTTCACATGTAGGTCTCATACTGGCGACCATACGTGGGAGAGTTATGACCATCTCTCCGGCCTGTCTGCTTAGCCATTCGAGAATCTGGCGAGACGATGTCACCACTCTAGCTATATTTGAGATTGTTGGTGGCATCATCCGGAGAAAGAGAGTCTTGCGCCCGATTTGGGATGCATCGAGGAATACCTCCGGCTTGCTCTTACGGCGGCATGATTGCATGTCGATGGATGCACGGGGCGACGCAGCGTGATTGGGCGACGTATCATGCACCTAACATAGCATTATGGGAGACGCGAGCGGCTAGGATCATCACTTCACCCCCTATGGTGGGTTTGATGGACTTTCATGATCCGCTACATGCGATGGTATGCGTGCGTATTACACGGCGTTTTATGATCATATTGCATAGGGATGATGTAAAGGTTCCATACTACGTATTAGTGGATATTTGTGAATTAGAGTCATGTGTTTCTAAAATATTTTACCTAATTTTAATTAATAGATTATGTAATTATAATTCTTTCTTTTTAGTTCCTCGGTCCTTTAGCCATGGCTAACATAATGATGATCTCGTTTGATACCCTGGTGCTTTATGCGACATACATCATAATTGCCCTACTCCCGATTGTTGCGAGATCGGTGAAGACCATCGCATCGTAGAATTTACTTTCGGAACTGACATCACATGAGCCATTGATTAGACCTCCGATGTCGTCCACACCATCACGTATGCAGCCCGTTCGAGGTAGAGGGAGAGGGAGAGGGAGAGGGGGAGTTGATCGCCGAGGTCGTGCTCGAGATGGTGGGTCAAGTAATGGTCCAGCCAGCGAGAGCGGTCTAGGTACTAGGCGGCCTCTGCTCAGTGCCTCTCTATACCACCTCACCAATGGCATTACTACACTTTGCATACCTTCAAACACTATGTGTTTGCATCTTGCCCCACTGCCGAAATTGCATGCCGCCACCACGGACTTGCGTCACGTACCTTATCACGATGTCGTGAGCCCGGCGTCCATAGCGATGGAATATCCCATTATCGTCACACCCTTTACCATCCCATACATTGCCTCCCATAGATGATACCATCGTTGACCTTTTACCTGAGTGGGGTAGACTTCCAGCTAGGCGACCTCGTACTCGACGTGTACATCGACTACTCCATCCATCAGATACCTCGGCTCCATCAAGTCCCTCGACTCCATCGGCTCGGCTCCATCGACCCAGTAGCTCAGTCTCAGCCGCAGGACCCTATTGGTCGGCCGGACTATTTATTTTAGGCGTCGTCTAAGAAATATAAAGGCGCCATCTTGTGGGACACATTGATACATATTATTTTTATTTATGAAAATTTGTATAAATTGTTTTAATATATTTAAATGTTTTGGTATATGCATGATTTGGTACATACATGTCTTTTGAATATTACGCATGTCTTTTGGTACATACATATACAATACTTCTCGATTTTTTATCATAGTTCGAAAAATACACTCAATATTATTTTCTAAAGATAATGTTTTTATAAAACACATGTAAATACATAAAATAATAATTATATTTTTATTTAAAATGGATTATTTTTCAATAAAAAAACATAATACAAGTTAATTTTATAAATTTTGAATTATTTGATATTTTTAGTCAAACATTTTCTTAAATAACATAGTTTGATTAAACTATTATTATAATATACTGTATCTATTATAATTATATATTATATTTACCATCTATGGCTATAATAGAGGGCATTTTGGGGTTTTTTATTTTAAAAAGAAAAAAAAAAACCAACAGGCAACAAATATTATTTCATGAATCTCCATCCCAATTTGGTTTCTTGATCATTGCTATTTGGTTTTTTATCACTAATGTATGAATAATTTTTTATCCATGAGATTAATAAAGTCTTATACAACAGGATCAGAAATGGACAGTAACAACAAATATATTTTTTTAGAAACTCATGGCAAGCAGTAGTTCCATTTAATAGAATCCAACAAGTTTAATGATACATATACTAAATTTGAAGAAGACTCGAGTATTTTTTAATTCAACCAAATTCAAAAATATATATATGAATATATATATATATATATATATATATATATATATATATATATATATATATATATATATATATATATATATATATATATATATGTATTGTGTGTGTGTGTGTGTGTGTGTGTGTGTGTGTGTGCGCGCGTGCCTTGCAGCAAGGCACATCAAAGCTGCAAAAAGACCAAATTTACGAAATATGGAGGAGGAGATTTAACTACGGTCTCAGGAGATGTAAAAAATTTCTTATTGTCGAAAGGAAGGAATCAAATCAAATAATAGGGAATACTCAGTATTAACCCAAACATGCATATACGTCTACAATTTTCTTACATTCTACTTCTCTATCCGAACAAATCTTTGTATAGGATGTGACGTGACATTGCATGCACAAAATCTTTATATAGGATGTGAGCGTGACATGTAAATATGTAGATAACAATTAAGTAGGCCAGTGAAATCCAGATAAGTTAATTTCCATGTTTAAGTTTAATAGCCGGCGAACACTGGAAAAATTATAAGATTTTAGTTTAACTCAATAACCGTCGTTCAGAACGTCGGACATTGGAAAAATTATAAGATTCAATTGTCGGCGTTAGAGACGCCCGACCGCTAGTTAACTTCGATAGCGAGTCGTTCGGAACAGGACATTGAAAAATTATAAGATTCAATAATGCGCGTTAGGAGCGTCGACGCTAGTTTAACTCAATAACCGTCGTTCAAAACGCCGGACATTGAAAAAATTTTAAGTTTAATAATGGCGTTATGAATGCCGACTTTGAATTTTCCTAAGGCCGTCGTTCCTAACGGCGACATTAACCACCTTTGTTCGATCTTGCTTAGTTTTTGTCATATTTTCAAACCAGCATTAAAATTCGGATTTTTATTTAGAAAAGACTATTCCGTCAAAAACTCAAAAATCTTAGTATCGGGTTTTGGTACTCATATCGAGGCATTTGCCTATGGACACACGGACAACATGTCTTGGAAAATTAATGTTTGAGCCCGACATAAATTTTGGAATGTAATTTTTATTTTTTTTAAATCTAATAACTTTGCATTGAATTATAATATTCTGTTTATGAAGACTAGAACCTTATCCTTCTCTATGCCTTGCCCCAATCCAACCCTTAACCATTGACGGGTCTCATTGGGGAATGTAATATTTATTTAGATTTACAAATGTTCTGAAGAATTCCCTTTCAATTCAATAAAAAACTCATTCATGAGTTATATTTTAAATAAACTCTATTTATAGATAAAAAAAAAAACTTTTATATATATATATAAGTTTAAAATTAAATGATATTCTATTTATTTTTATTTTTTTTATTTTACAGAAAAAATATGTATTTATTCGACATCTAAAAAAACACCCTAATATTTTCAAAGTTTTATGCGGAAATAGTGTATTTAGAAAAAAAAAATTCAAAATATAATACTGGTTTCAAAATTATGCCAAAACTAATGCGTTTGAGAATCTTTAGCAAATTTAAAGGCCGACATTCACAATGCCAACTATTGAATTTTAAAAATTTTCAATTGGAAACGACGGCTATTGAGCATAACCAGAGGCCGTCGTTCACAACGACGGCCATTGAGCCTTATTTTCGCTGCATTTTTTTTTTCTGCATCACTTGTGAACATCTCACTCAATAGCCGTCGTTCCCAACGCCGGCCTTTGAAAATTTTTAAAATTCAATAGCCGGCGTTGTGAACGCCGGCCTTTAAATTTGCTAAAGATTCCCAAACGCACTAGTTTTGGCATATTTTGAAACCAATATTACCTTTTAGTTTTAAATGCACTATTCCGTGTAAAACTCTATTTTCAAGAGGTTCTCAACCCAATCACAGAAACGGACACTACGAACCTGTAGCCCTAGGTAGGAAATCCGGTGGCTGGTCACATTCGAGGATAGCGAACCAGGCGTACGGTAATCCCTGAATAAAAAACTGTCATTCATGAGTTATATTTTAAATAAACTCTTCTTTATATATAAAAAAAAATCGATTATTGTATTGACCTAGAAAGTCAAAAAGCCAGTTCAGCTAAAGGCCAAGGCCTTCCCTAACGTTCCCAGGGTCACTTCATTTAACAGCAGTTGTTATTTGTCTGGTTAGTGGTCTTTAAATCCTGCTCAAATCAAAGAGAATAGGATATATAATGTTAAGAGACAACCAACAACTATAACTTCTAACCATAAAGCTGATAAAATAGAATTTTCTGTGAAAGACAATAAATTAACAGTATCATGCAGTTCAATATCAGAAGTCAAAATTGAAAAGGAATGATCTTATCTTATTCTAAGAAGGCAAAAGATGAGTTCAAGTTTGGGGTTCCAATGCGCGCGGCCTTTTTTACACAATCTAAGAGGCAAAAAAAGATGACTTTAGGTTCAGGCTTCAATGCACGGGCGCGCACACACATCACAAAGAGACTTACAAATAGCTCTTCAATATTTAAAAGGATCTGTGTTTTCCACCTGTTTTTCTGTTTATTTAAAAGGATCCAGTAACTGATTTCCTTTCTCTCACCCAACGAGTTTTTTTTTTTCATAGACAAGGATGTGTATCAAGTGAAGTTAAAAAGCAAGGGGTGCACCTGAACTATACAGGCAGTATATAAAAAAAACAGCCAAGCTAAGCACCAGAAAAGAGAAAAAACCAATTTAGATACAATGAAAATAATCCAAGAAATTCCAGAATGAGGCTATCGACATCAAAATTGACTGGACCATTCTAAGTGAATTGATGAAGTGATCCCCTAATCTTTGGTTAAACAATTCTTCATCTTTCAAGGTCCTTCTCGCATTTTAACCAGAAAGCAAGTCACCTCATC
This sequence comes from Tetrastigma voinierianum, assembly GCA_016808115.1. Lineage (NCBI taxonomy): Eukaryota > Viridiplantae > Streptophyta > Magnoliopsida > Vitales > Vitaceae > Tetrastigma > Tetrastigma voinierianum. The sequence continues at coordinate 107,331 of JAEQBH010006132.1, forward strand.
ACCGGCCTGGTCGCCGACAAGTCCTGCTTCAAAATCCGGTGGCAGATTCATACGCACCGTGCTTGTGGGTGCGTGGACACGTAGGCTTGCCGCTGGTCACCAGACTTCTCCACCTTGGTCGTCGGTAGCCAACAGTCAACCCTAGCCATCTTCAGGGAAGAGTTTTTCGTCGAAAGGTGGTCATTTTCCTTGCAAGATCCTTTTTTTTCTTTTTTTCTTTTGGTATTTTTCGGATTTTCAAAGGCTTGTTTGAATTAGATTTGCTCCTATGACTGACAAGAAACTCTCAATTAGAGTTGTTTGTCATTATTGCCATAATCCAAGGCATGTATGCCGAGGTCATTATTGCCATAGCCACACTCTTTATCTCACGGTTACCGCGCCGGATGGGACAAAGGACAATGCATCTACTCATCTAGCCCTGACCTTGACCTCTATTGTAAGGTTTACCACAATTCTATTTTAATTTATGTGAGAAAACTTTCTGTACATGATGCAGTATCTCATTTTTTCCTGGTTATTGTTTGATTCAAGATCTTTGATGGGCCCAGTTATTGGTAGAGGATGTGAGTGCAGGAGGTCTCACATCCTTGGGCAGTGCCAACTCATATCGCTTGTTCTGGAGTTGTTATCTCATTCGAATAACATTGTCGCTTGGGTCATCCTTCTCTTTCAATTGAAGAAACTATATCTTCAATTTTCTAGTATATCCTCATTGAATTGTGAGTCGTGTCAACATGCTAAGCTTTATCGTGTGCATTAGAGTAAATCTCTCCCAAAACCGAGCACTTTGAATGAAACTAAAACACTGATACTGAACTATACACACCAAACTTTATATCAATTTCCATAAATTAAAACAAATAAGCTAACACACCCCCTACAATAATTATCAACCAAACCAAAATTTTTTTAAAAAAACCCTTTAATCAAAACCAAATGCAACAGTAGGAATGGTTTGAGAGGAGCCCAGCTAGTCAAATCCAACAGCCACTGAAATTGAACTAAAGAGTCTAAGACTAAAACTCACCAACAAAATATGAAAAAATAATCAAAACCATGAAAAGTTAAAGCTTCACCATCAAACTGAAAACCCCTCCATTATACGAGACTCAAGATGTTCCAAAACCCGAAAAGAAGAATTTATGGGGCTTTGCTTCGAAGTGTTTGATTGAAAAGGCTACCTATAAGAATTCTTCTTATTCTTCTTCTTCTACTTCTGAGAGGGACATGTTTGAGATAGGAGAAACGAACTCTAATGCCTCCACCAAGATATATGGTTTTGTGCAGTGCATCCCGGATTTATCCGTGAGTGATTGTAGTGGATGCCTTGAGAATATTATTTATCGCATTCCAAATTGTTGCCGTGGGAAGCAAAGGGTCAAGATTCTAGGACCAAGCTGCAACTTCAGGTACGTGGTGTACCCTTTCTATGGAGACTTGGCAGCAGCTACACCACCGCCAGGTAACAAATAATGATACAGCTTCTGAATCTAAGCAATGATCCGTTCTTTACTCCGTTCAACCATCTCAATCGCGAGGAAGACCACTTATTTTAGTACTTTATATCAGAAATTTTGGCAAATATTTTGGTAGGACAATATCCACGACCCATGTATAGAAACTTTAAGAATTGTAGAACTAGAACAGAGACAATCCACAATGAATTTGTTGACGTTTAATTTGTAGAGAAACTCGATCTATTTGTTATGCGTGCCTTGCACATCCATATCACACATTGGGTTATCCACTCGGTTGTGGAAGGGGTTGATGATGAGTTTATAAGTGTGAGGGAAAACCTCATCTCATGAGCTAGCTTTTGGGATTGAGAAGGCCCAAAATCACCTAACACTGGTATCAGAGCTCAGGTTATCAACAAGTCTCGGCCCATTGGAAGAAACTGGGTTGTCGCTCCTCCGACCCAAGGCCCGATGTGTGAGGAGGAGATTGTTGGGTTATCCCACGTCGGTTGTGGAAGGGGTTGATGATGAGTTTATAAGTGTGAGGAAAAGCCTCATCTCATGAGCTAGCTTTGGAGTTAGAGGCAAAAATCACCCTAGCAACTACAAGCTAAGCATGCTACTTGACATCGAATATGACGACCAGTCATGGTTTGCAAGGAAAAATTGACAAATATATACCTCAGTATTCTGTTTCATAAAAATTGGTAAATGCAATTTTAGATGTTAAATATTTTAAATATGCCAGTTAGAGAACCTTCCTAAGAGATTTTTTCTTCAGTGTAAATATGACTAATTTTAAGACTTTCTATACCATACATCAAGAATGATGCTATTAAAGTTAAGAGAATTCTCATTTCCTATTCTAGACGAATAGGCTGTGAGACCTCAAAGCCTCCCTCATAACCTCTCCGTCACCGACCTATGGATGTGGGTGAGGGAAGAAATCACAATAGTGAAGAGGGCTTTGTGTAGCGAGAAGAAGGGAATCCATTAGCCTTCTGCAGCAGGAGGTTCAACCTTGTATATATAGAGGTGGACCTCGGAAGACCACGTTCATCACACCATCGGGGCATCATTGTCATTGGGCGCATTGGAACATATGCGCATTAATAATCTACAATTATCCATACTTGGGGTCTCGAAACATAGTATTTTTCCTTGACTAGCTAGAAGAGCATGATCTCGAGTCGAGAAGAAAATGGGGGCCTTTAATGATCACAAGTGGCCTTTAGACTGATTAGCTAATCAATAGGCTCGAGCCCTTAGCCCATGCTAAAACCATGTCGGCCCGACTGAACAATGCAGTCCACAGAACCGTGCAGATCTGAAGTCTCAGTTGGCCATCTATGCATCACGGGTGATTTGAAGCGAAATAAATATGTTAAAGAAGAAAATTACGCATAGGATGTTTATCTACAGATCTCCTAGCATCCGGGTCGATACGCCTCGAAGTTAATCCTTAATAAGGGAGAGTTGGTCTTTTGATAAGGGCTTTATCTGGTTTTATGAGATTATATTTGAAAAATCAAAGATAAATTCAAATATAAATTAGAGGCTCCTCATTGAGAAGGTATGTTAACCTAAGCTGTTGTACTTCATTTTCTTCCCTCTCTATCATTTGCGACTTAAGCATCGGAGCGGTAGGCGTATCACTAGTTGGACCCCCATTTTTGCAGGTTTATATCACGCCGTTGATGCCTCGGAGGACAGACGAACGATAAAACGACCTCTATAATTAGGTTGATAGTTGTGAAAATTGGAAGGAGGAGAAAATTGGTTTTGAACAAAATTTGCAGCAGAAAGTGAGAGATCAATTGTAGTTGAAGCATTTTGACTCTCAAGTCGCATTTCATGAGTCTGGAGCATAAACTAAACTTCTTGAAGAGTAATGGAATCACGAGAGGTAACATTAACCTAGCCAGAGTCAAATTCATATTGAGCCACTACTTAAGAATGTAGAGAGGATCAGTCGTCATCAGAAATTTGCTGACCAGCAGTGATCAATGCATTAGCATTAGTTTTCATTTTGAGAATAAATTCTTCTATAGAAGTAGCGCCTTTTTTGGTGATTTGTAACAGGAGTCGTAATTGGAGAATACTTGCTTTAGATTTGGTAAAACAAAGTTGTTCTAAGAGAGACCATACCTCAACAGATGATATACAGTTCACAACATGACCAAACATTTGTTTGGTGATGGAAGACGAGCCAACTCATCAAAAATTGATCTAGACGGATCCAGGAAAAATAATATGGATTGTTGAGGGTAGTATTCGAATCAAGCAGATTGATGATGAATTCTTGGTTTTGATCTTAGTGCCAAAAAGCTTCTAAATCATGCGCTCACTGCCGGAAGAATCACAAAATAGCCAAAATGTATAGTTTGTGCAGCTTCAGGACGAATGTTAAGGAGAACCCAAGAGGTGGAAGCGGAATAACCATGAAGAGTGAATGGTGAGAGGAGGAAGTGAGGTGCGTTGGCAAAGAAGAGCGTGAAGCCATGGTTGAATCATTGAAGATCTGATACCATGTTGGCTATAACAGAGTATGTTGAAGAAAAGTGAAAACCTAACTGCATAAGAATAGAAATTTATAAAATTCTTCTTACTTTTATTAAACTAAACAAAATGAACTTATACACAACTGAGAAGATTCTAGAAGTAATCAGTAACAGATTTTATTTCTCTAATTAACCACTCATGGACTTTATATTGCAGATGAGAAGTAGTTTGCTGCTGACGTGTTCTTGTCACGGAGCATGAACTACAGCAACACATATCGGAGCCACTTCTCTACCAAGTCGGATGTTTACAGTTTTGGTGTATTAATTCTGGAAATTGTAAGTGGTCAGAAGATTTGTTTTTATGATGGCGAGGAGCTAGAGCACCTTGTAGCCTATGTAAGTAAGCTTGTGGATAAATTACATGCTCTTCTCCTTGGCCTAGCTAGAAATAAATTTAATTTAGTATACTTTACATATGATCAATATTCTAATATATAAATTCTTGCAGGTTTGGAGACATTGAAATGAAGGGTTGTAGAAATTGTCGACCCAATTTTGGGGACTAATTTTAGAAATGAAATAATAAGATGCCTTCACATCGGGTTACTATGTGTACAAGAGGAGTGTAGCTAAAGGCTAACAATGACATCAATTGTTTCCATGCTCCAACAGCTATTACCTCCCCTCTTCCTAGCCCCTCACGACCTGGATTTTAATGCAAAGTGCCACAGAATCTGGTGGAGCATAGTTCACAAATGAGAATTCAGCAATTTTCTGTGAATGAGGTTTAATCTACTGAATTATACCCTCGATAATTAATTTATTGTAAGATCATGGGATATATTGTAAGTAGACATCTGCATACTGCAATTAATTGTAGATAAATTCTTTTGTATTATTTATTTGATATTGATCCTTCTTAAACATCTTAGCATGGAAAGTCCAATTACAATTGAAAGTTCTCTTCATAAACTATTCTAATGTGGTCTTCTTGTTCAAAATAAAAGAAAAAGTACAGTACTACGCTAATTTAACATGTTGACTATGTTAACATCACATACTTTTGCTTAATATAACATATATGTCCATGTTTTATGAGTCATAATGAGCATGTTACATTACTGTTGTAAGTATGTTACATTAAACCCAATACATAAAAGGTGTTTTTGTCTTCTTAAAAAGGGTTACTGTTTAAATACAAGTTTATAATATTTTTGTTACAAATGGTATATATTTTTGGTGAATTGAGGGTCTTTGGTTCTATTTTTATTATATTTGCTGCTTCAATGCACCTTTACACAATTGAATAAGTTAATTAAACATAATATTTAGAAATCAAAGACAGAAAAAATCATTTTAATTGATCAATGCTTTAACTATTTCTAAGTTTAGGTAGATTGTTTTTTCAATTCAAACTAACCTTTCGTGAATTTTTAGCCATCCCAATTTTTTCAAATTGCCGTCAGAGGAACCATCCAAATCAAAAGAATTTATTCTTTTATCTAGGCATGAAAGTAAGCAGGACAGGTCGGACCAAATTAAACTCAAACTCTCATGGTTTGGACCAGCCTCGCCCCTATTTGGTATGCTGGATATTTAACTGTTTCAAACCCAGCTATAAGTCCAAGATCTAACCATTGAAAAAAAATAGGGAAAAACTATGTTATAGCTAGCATGAAATATTTATGAAAATTTAGGTAAAAAACTTATCAAACTTAGCCCAAGTTCAATTTGAACATAATAATTAATAAAAAGTCAAATAATTGATAAAGAGTCTATGAGGTGAAAAGAATTTGTTTCCTAAAATACCCTTTATTCATCTTACCCACATGCCTAACCCGATCCAAACATCCCCTCTCATCCCTCAACTTTTTGACATCCAAAACCCAAGCCAAAATTGGTTGCAACCCAAAAACTCTTCCCTTCCCTCTTTCTTCAAGTCCACACCTCTCTCTTTTCATTTCTGCTTCTTCTAAACCAGTTTTGCATCTCCGCCTTCCTCTCATCTCTTCCTATCATCTTCAAGCTTGATTTCTCCCCAAAGCATGGCCTAACACTCGATCAGAAAACTTCGTATCATTGAAAAAGCGCTACCTGATCTCTTTTCCTTTTTCTCACGGTGTCTATCCCTCGCCCTATGGGTTCGAAACTCTCGGCCTCTAAGAAACGGTATTCTCTTTTCAAAACTCTAAGGTTTCTTTTATGAAAATGTGTTATGTGTGTGTTCTTTTGAATCTCTAATTTGAGAGTTTCCAACATTATTTAAGAACAATGATAAAATGGTTTTTTGTTCCATATTTTGTTTTTTGGAAGCAATGTTTAAGAACAATATTTTAGGGCTTTTTTTTTTTATGCAAATGTGCTATGTGTGTCTTCTTTTGAATCTCTATGCTCTACATGGGTTATTACTATGAAGTCTAGATTTTTGGGTTCCAACATTGTTTAAGAACAATAATACAATCGTTATTTTTTTTTAATTATAAGTGAACTAGAAGTACCATATGATTAAACCTTGGGTACAACTTTTATGGACTCTGGGTACTACACAAGTTAACCTTAAGTACAAACTGTAAATATTCGGAGTACAACCCATTTGAACCTTAGATACAATCTATATGTAATATGGGTACAAACGAGCAAGACCGTAGGTACAAATAATAGCACTTTATTGTTTTTATTATAAGTAAACTGTAACTACCATATGATTAAACCTTGGGTACGACCTTTATGAACTTTGGGTACTACACAAGTTAACCTTAGGAACAACCAAATTATATCCAGGGTACAACCCATTTGAACCCTAGGTACAATCTATATGTAGTGTGGGTACAAACCATGTATACCTTAGGTACTACTAATAACACTTGTTTGTTTTTACAATTAGTAAACTGTAAGTACCATATAGTTAAACCTTGGAATTTTTAACTTTTATGGACTCTAGGTACTACACAAGTTAACCTTAGGTACAAACTATAAATAATACGAGAGTACGACCGAATTTTTTGAACCTTAAAATTTGATCTATATGTAATATGGGTACAAACTAGTAAGACATGGTACCTTCATAACATGATTGTTTGTATTATAAGTAAACTATAAGTACCATATGATTAAACCTTAGGTACCACAATTATGAACTACGGGTACTACACATAGAAAGTTAGCAAATTTTAACCAAATTATCGAGGGTATATCCATTTGAACCCTAGGTACAATCTATATATAGTGTGGGTACACACCATGTATACCTTAGGTACTACTAATAACACTTGTTTGTTTTTGCAATTAATAAACCATAAGTACCATATAGTTAAACCTTGGGTACAACTTTTATGGACTCTGGGTGCTACACAAGTTAACCATAGTAACAAACTGTAAATGTACTGGATAATTTATTAGGTACAACATAATTATACCTTAGGTCCTATATAAATGAACTATGGTACTAATCATGTATACCATTGGTACTACCATATTACCTGTTTGTGTATTTAATTAGTAGACCTTATGTACCATATGAGTTGACCTTAGGTACAGTCATTATGAACTCTGAGAACTAAATATATTAACCTTAGGTACAATTGAGGCTACCTAGAATTAGTTTCATCTGATCCATAATTACACTAATTTTGGTGACGTGTTTGAAGCAAACAAACGTTGCGTAATTCATAACGTGTGATATAATAATTTTATTTTTTAACTATGCAAAACACAGGAACTTGAACATTAGACGGTGACATGTTTTGCTTTATGCACGAGGGGGGATTGGTGAAGGTTGATGATGGAACCATTCAGGTTGCACCTTTAGCCTTGAGATTGATGAACATATGTCATATGATGAATTTAGATCAAGAGTTTGTGCTCTAATGAACATGCGGCCGAAATTAGTGAAATTTGAATTCATAGTCAAATTTGATCTATCTTCGCTTATCATATTATGTGACGATACCCGCCACAAGCATGCTTTCCAGACGGAATAAATGTGATTGTCGAGTTTATGTATCGTCAATTGAACGTTTATCTCATGACATCACCGAACCTAAATCTATGAAGTAATTCTTCAATAAGATGTTAACCTCTTAAGTTAAACACTCAAGTCATGTTGTGAGTTTACTTACTCAATTATTTGTTTTGGTAAATTACGGTGTTATTACCTCAATAGTTGAATCAAATTCTCCACATGTCATACCCTCCATGGCGGAGAGACTAAGTAGCTAAGCCAGATTGATAGGGGTAGCCCTAGGAACACACTGAGAATCGAGTCATTAAGATTCACACATAGATGTGCAGAGTCACATCCAAATGAGCTATAGACGATGCGTTTTTCAAATGCAATTCTTGGTAGTGGACAACATAGATTCAAGAAGAATACTCCACAACGGATGTGCCTAGTATGCTCTATTGACAATTGTCCATGGAAAATCACATGTCGTGCACTCGGTGTGGTGAATGTTGTTCAAGTTCATACGTTTGAGAATACACATAACTATAGTTTGGATGATGTTGCCTCTTCACAACCTACAATTAGAGCCAATCGTGCACCTATGATGATTGATGATGTCATACTTCCACACTCGTATATCAACCTCGCCAAATATGTAAAGATTTTGTTGGACAACATGGGTTGCGATTGACGTATAATCAAGCTTGGCATTTGAAGGAGAAGGTGAAGGAATGAATATATGGGATCCCCAAATATTACTATAAGTTATTACCGTGGATGTGTGAGAGAATCGTCCAAACTAATCATGGTTCATTAATTCGAGCTAGCAGTTCGAGTAAAGGTCATTTAAGCAACTATTTATTGCACATGCAATATCTATCCAAAGATTTGCAATGGGGTGCCGACAATCATAGCTATTATTTCCTTCCATATGAGTGGACCATATGGCGGTGCATAGGATCTTGGCAACCACATATGATGCTAATGATTGCATGTTCCTGTGGCATGTGAGATTATGAGTTTAGAGAATTATAAGATTGGTCATGGTTTTAGAAAAGTGCAAAGACAATTGTCGGAGAGAAGGGTTGTTATATCGAGACGGACATCCTGCTCTTTTACGAGTGTTCTTGAGATCTTTGGAGCTAAAAATCATGCCCCTATTGCCTCTCGAATTTGAAAGAGAACCGGTATAGTTGTCTAAAGCATAACACAAGAGGGAATAAGGGTAAAAAATGTGCACTTCAATGGCTCGATAGTATTGAATATCGTGTAGGGGTGAAAGATTATGATGCAAACTTATGCATTACAAAACTATAATGAAGTTTTAACCAAATGGGTTGAAAATAAATTCACTTGAGCATTAGGCAATGTCTAAATTTCCCAAAAAGATGAGATAAAATGACAACAAATCTTATTCGAAGTCATTAATGCATGGTTAAAATAGATGTCATCTACTTTATATGTACCTGTTTTGATGGACCGCAGTTAAACTGGGCGACATGCTAGTGAAGCATAAGAGGAGTTATTGAAATGGAAGGGGGTACATTGGTCCCAAAATTGCGAAGGTGAAGCAAATATTCAACAGCCAAGCTCCTTCGATTATTTGATAGAACAAGCTATTAATTGTGGAGTAATAAGAATGGAACATATCTTTGGAAGCCTTAGATGTTTGGGAAGCAGTAGATGAAGACTATGAAGTCCTTGCACTTCCTACAAATCCCACCACGACTTAGACAAAGGTACATAAAAGGAAGATAAGGAAATCAAAGGCAAAAGCCTATATGGTTGCAACAATCACTCTCACCATCTTCACATGGATCATGTTTCTAAAGTCAGCAAAAGAGATGAGATTACCTCAAAAAGGAGTATGCTGGAAATGAGAGAATCAAAGGTATGAAAATTCTAACAGGGGTGAATAAGCATTTAGAGTTTTCAAATTAAATATTTTATTTTTTCATTTATATTTCAAAAATTATGAAAGAATAATATATATGGATCTCACTCGCTACAACCATTTTTAACATAAGAAAACTACTCATGAATTCAATGAAAGACTCCATACAAATGTACAAATAGGATTTAGAAGAAGCTGTAGACACAAATCTATCATTTAAAAAAAGTACATATATTCATCCACACACAGATGTTATCCTGCCGTAAATCCTGTTCTCTACTTAAATATTTGGTAGGAAATGCAAGAGAGATATGACGCAAATATTTACTAACTCAATTTAATGCAGGGTGCTGCTCGCTCACTGAACATTAAATAATCACATACATTCATTTGGCACATTAGAGAAGTCTTCTCAATGTCAGCGGGGATGTAAGTTTGTGATCTGCTCTTTGTCCACAGAGATGTGTGGAGGATATAATAACTGAGTTGCACGATCCTGATCATTTTCTCCTGTTAGAGATATACATTCAACCCCATAGATGTTTGTTTCTTCTATGATTCCGTGAGAGAAAATGGGAGGAGCTTGAGGAATAATTGGTAGATCAGTGAGAGAGTTGCTGTTAAGCATGAGGACAACTAAAAGATATTGTAAGGCCTTCTAGCTGCTTCTTCTTGAACACACAACAGCTAATGTGGATGCACCTTATCACTTCATTCGGTGGGATGTTTTCATGCAGTGGCAGTGTTGAATCCACCAACTCCAAGCTCCTCCTTCTTTTCCAAGCTTCCATGCCTGGAATGATTGAAGATTAAAAGCTTTCTTTTGAAACCACTCTAGTTTTGAAGTATAATATTAGAGATAAGAGCTTAACATGAAGATTTTATTTATCCCACTTACAAGTGGTAGAAACTCCTTAATTTGTCCTGAATGATAGAAGGATCTGTTCTTTTGACCACTCACAATCTTCAGAAGTATCACACCAAAACTGAAGACGTCTGACTTAATAGAGAAATGCCCTGCCATTGCATATTCTGGTGCCATATGTCCGCTGCAATCCATTAATACCGAACCTGTCAAACTTAGCTTACTACTTCTCCACAGAAAATTTGAAGATTAATATAGGTGCATGCAATTTAGTCTTCCGCTACTAGTGGAATATGTCAAATCTTATCCGTGTTCTAGCCTGCCATGCAGTTGAACTCTGAGTGCTAGTATTGTGAAAATCGTGTTTTGAAAATTTTGAAACTTACAGCGTTCTACTACTCTGCTAGTACTAAAAATGAGTTTGATCCTCCAACAGCTTTGCAATGCCAAAAATCTGAAATCTTGGGGTCCATGTTCTCGTCTAACAGAATGTTGCTGCATTTTGAAGTCTGTGTATAACCTTGAGGCGAGAATCCTCATGAAATATTGAAGCCCTCGTGCAACTCCAACTATAATTTTGTACCAAATGTTTGATCCAAATGTGCACGTTTCTTTGGATCTGTTAAGTTATGCAACAAATCTTCTAGATTATTATCCAAATGAAACATTGAACCATTATCTTTCAAACCAAAAATGAACTCAGTTTCTATTTAGGAACTGTACCAAACAAAAATTGATCAAGACTTCCATTGGATACAAACTCATAGACAAGCAACTTTTCTTCCCTTGCCAGGCAAAAGCCCAAGAGTTTGACGAGATTTTTATGTTGAAGCTTTGCTACTAAAAGAACCTCTGTCTTAGATTCGTGCGCACCTTGCAGAGCTTTGAGCCTCTTAACAGCTATTTCTTGTCCATATTCAAGCCTCCACAGGAACAACTCACTAGCACCAATTTCAGAACTTATGTGTTTATGGCTTATTATGTTATGTGGTGGCCCAGATTTAGGCAGCCCATTTTCTCTCTTAAGCCGAGTGGGACTACGGCTGCGAGTTTTATTATAAAAATACGGAGGCGTGATGTCACTAGTGCGTGTGTTCTTGTGCGAGAAAAAGAATTGCCGGCGGGTTTTCTGACGAAAAAGCGGCGGATAATTTATTTTGGGGTATACTTTACGAAAGGTTTTCTTATTCGAGGTCGGATCGAGAGGGACCAGGTTTGGTGAGATCTTGTCAATCTGTCTTGATTTGAGCTAGATTTGCCCTATTATTTTTATTCACTATATTTAGATAGTTTCATTGTTTTTGGGATCTTGAAGTGCATCTTCGGTGTGTTGAAAACTAGGTGTTGAACCTAGTTTAGAATTAGGTTTACAATGCCTAAATTATTATAGTGGATATTTAATTGGACTCAGACAAAGGTCAGTGGTTTTTCTTCTTCTCACTTTGGGGGAGGTTTTCCGTTAAAAATTCTCTGTTTTTTATTATATCCTTAGCATATTATTTTTCAAATTTGCATTTATTGACTCCTATGACTAAATCAACAAGGGAAAATATTCGATGTGTGTTTATTTCCCAATAAAGTGGTATCGAGCCGGAGTTACATTGTGTGGGTATTGTGGTTGGTGTTGGTTTAAAAATGGAGGAATCTTCGGGAGCCGCTATGATTAGACTAACCTCGTCTAATTATTCTATCTGGAAGCCAAGAATGGAAGATATTCTTTATTGCAAGGATTTATATGCGCCTATTGATGGGGATAAAAGTAAACCCCGAGATATGTGAGACGGAATGGAAGATCATGCATAGAAAAAGCAGTAGCTCTGTCGGACGGAGTGGGTAGACAGGTGTGTTCATCCACGTGTCCGCGAGGCGATGCTGCGGCTTTGGAAAAATTAGAATCCATGTACGACGAGAAGGCGCACGAGAATAAAGCCACTTTGATTAGAGAGGCTGAAAAGTAAATCTTAAGTATAAAAATGGGCACGGCGTGACACACCGGTGACTTTCAAGGGTTGGTGAACCGATTAAATGCTATGAAGATGAAGATTGAAGATGAGTTGCAAGCATTGTTACTTTTGGAGTTCTTTGCCGAGATAGTTGGGATACTCTGGATTATCTCGCAGTAATGAAGCTCTGTACTTGATTTAACCATGGATATGGTAAAAAGGCAGGTTTGTTTAATGAAGAAGCGGAAAAGGAAGGAGCAAGGAATATCTTCTAAGAACCAGGCTCTTGTCACGAACGGGGGGAAGAGAGGTAAAAATAGAGAACCTAAGGGTAGTGGTAAATCCAAAAGGCAGGTCGCGATCCGAGGAGGAAGTCTGAGTGAAAGAAGAAAGTGTTATCATTGTGGTAGGAAGGACATATGAAAAGAAATTATTATGCTTGGAAGCTTGAGGAACAAAAAGAAGGCAAAAATCGGAGGAAAGATGAAAATGATAAAAATACTGCAATTTGCACCTTCGACGAAGATGTAGCGTTCTATTTTGGAGATATGAAGAATGTTTGCCTGTTACAGATAATGAGGTTGAGTGGATTATTGATACAACAACCTCTTATCACGTTACTCCTAATAAGGAGTTCTTCACATGTGCGAGGCGGGAGACTTTGAATGCTTTGTGAAGATGGAGTAGCACCAGCTACTCCCAGAATGTGGTATTGGTGATGTTTGCATACGGACAGGCGTTGGTTGTTCATTGACTACGAGAGATGTGCGGCATGTTCACGACTTACGTCTTAATCTTATTTAAGGTTGCCTTGGATCGAGAAGGATATGTAGTGCCGGTGGCAGTAAATGGAAGCTTACCAAAGGTTCTTTAGTAGCTGCTAGAGCAAGTTAAGCACACTTCTGGGACAATTGTGAAAATATGTGGAGATGAATTGAATCTGTGAAGATGGTTCACTCCCAATTTATGGCACAAAGATTGGGTCACATAGTGAGAAAGGGTTACATATTCTAGCCAAAAAGGCTCTCATTCCTTTTACTAAAGGAAACAGTCTTAACCCTTGTGATTATTGTTTATTTGGAAAACATCATAGAGTTTCTTTTTCTAAATCTTCAAAAGAAAATCTAATATTTTGGAATTGGTTTTATTACGATGTTTGTGGTCCCTTTGAGGTGGAGTCCTTGGGTGAAATAGATGTTTTGTCACATTCATTGATGATGCATCAAGAAAGGTGTGGGTTTTGTTGTTGAAGGCCAAAGATCAAGTGTATCGATTTCCGGAAATTTCATGCCTTAGTTGAAAGAAGAGAGACAGGAAAGTTTTGAAGTGTCTTAAATGCGACAATGGAGGTGAGTATACATCGAAAGGGAGTTTAGAAACTACTTCTCGGCCCATGGTATTAGACATGAAACAGTTCTGATGCTTGCACAACACAATGGTGTTGCAGAGAGGATGAACCGCACTATTGTTGAGAAGGTCAGATGCATGCTAAAAATGGCAAAGCTACCCAAAGTGTTTTGGGGTGAAGCTATTCGTACTGCTTGTTACTTGATAAATAGGTCTCCCTCAGTTCCGTTGGAGTTTGACATTCCAAAGAAGGTATGGACAGGAAAAGATGTTGTTTACAATCATCTTAAAGGTTTTGAGTGCAAGGCTTTGCACATGTACCTAAAGAGCAGAGGTCAAAGCTTGATGACAAAGCTTTTCCATGTATCCTTGTTGGCTATGGATATGAAGAGTTTGGGTACAAATTATGGGATCCAGTGAAAAAGAAGATTTTCAGAAGTAGAGATGTGATATTTTATGAAGATCAGACTATTTCAGATTATGAGAGGGCGAAAGGTTAAAGCTATCGGTGATGGTATTGATCCCTCTGATTGTCATTTTACTTTAAGGCGTACCATATAGATGGGGAGAAGAGATGACTGGTGATGAAGCACCAGAGACAGTGGTTGATGATGGGATGCCAGAGAGTGATCAAGCTGTTGAGCAGGGGGAGCAGCCCCCTTAACAAGTCATTTCAGAACCTCAAATTAGAAGGACTAACAGGGAGAGTCGTCCATCATCCAAGTATCCTCCTTCAGAGTATGTGTTGATTGCGATGAGGGGCAGGAGAATTTTCAAGTCTGGACTCATCTGCGAGATAAAGGTAATTTGGATGAAAGCTATGCGGGAAGAAATGCATTCTTTGTTAAAAAGAATGACACTTATGAGTTGGTGGAACTTCAAAGGGCGGGGAGAAGGCATTAAGGAACAAATGGGTGTTCAAGTTGAAGAAGAAGATAGTGATGGGAAATTCTTTGAAGTATAAAGCTCGTTTGGTAGTAAAGGTTTTGGAAAGGCCCGAGGAAAAAGGGTGTGACTTTGATGAGATATTCTCTCGATTGTGAAAATATCTTCTATGAGTTATTTTAGGTTTAGTGCTAGTTTAGACCTCGAGCTTGAGCAGTTAAGATGTAGAAAGGCTGCTTTTCTTCATAGTGATTTGAATGAAGAAATTTACATGTCACAACTGAGGGTTTAGTAAAAGGTAAGGAGCACATGTTTGCAAATTAAAGAAAAGTCTTTATGAAATTTGAAGCAAGCGCCAAGCGTGGTACAAAGTTTGATTCTTTTTTTATGGTGACCACACGAGTATAAGGACGGATACGAGATCATTGTGTTTATTTGAGTTTCTGAGATCGGCCAGCTTCATTATTCTTTACTTTATGTTGATGATATGTTATCGCAGAATGATTGAAATTGATTGGCAAGTTGAAAAGAGAGGTTGTTCAAGTCCTTTGACATGAGAGGACTTAGGGCACGCAAAACAAATGTTAGATTATCACCAGATGCCGAGATAGAAGGTAAAGAAGTTGTGGTTGTCACGGGAAAAGTATGTTGAACGTGTCTTGAAAGGTTTGATATGAAAGATGCTAAGTCGAGTTAGCACACCTCTGGCAAATCACTTTAAGCAGCGAGGAAGCTTATGCCCTACAACGGATGAAGGAAAAGATGGCCCTCTATTCCTTACTCCTCGGCGATAGAGTCTTATGTATTGTATGGTTTTGTACAAGGCCTGATATTGCACATCTTTGTTGAGTACGGAGTGAGTAGATTTCTCTCAAATCCCGGGAAAGGAGCATTGGGAGGCGGTGAAATGGATCTTCAAATATTTGAGGTACTTCAAAATTGTGTTTGAGTTTTGGGGTTCAAAACCAATGTTAGAAGGTTTTTGAGATGCGATATAGGCGGGTGACCTTGATGGTAGAAAGTCGACTTAAGGTTTTGCATTCACTTTTCTTCCGGGGCCCCATTTCATGGCGATCCTAAGACGAAGTGTGTCGCTTTGTCTGCGAGAGGCGAGAATATATAGCGGCAAGCCCAGACGGGAAAAGAGATGTTATGGATGATGAAGAGATTTGTCGAAATTTGGGTTTGATGCAAGATGAGTATGTTGTGTTTTGTGATGGTCAGTGTTATGGACTTGAGGCAAGAATACGCCATTACCATTCATTACAAAGCACATTGATGTGAGATATCATTAGTTCACGAGATGTCATTGGAAAAGGCTTATGAAGCTTAGAAGATTCCTACAGATTTTAATCCCTGCGATATGATGACAAAAGTTGTTGTTACGGAAGAGAAGAATTTGAAGCTTTGTCTTAAGATCGGCCCAGACATGGACTCTAGCGGATGTTGAGTGTAATCTCCCCTTATGTTGGGCTGGAGGGGGAGATTGTAATGTGGGGTCAAGCCCAAATTTAGGCAGCCCATTTTCTCTTAAGCCCTGTTAGGACTCTGACCTCACGAGGTTTTATTATAAAAATCTGAGGAGGCGTGATATAGTGCGTGTGTTCTTGTACGAAAGAATTGCAGACGGGTTTTTTACGGCGAAAAAGAAGGCGCGGATAATTTATTTTGGGGTATACTTTTTTACGAAAGGTTTTTATTCGAGATCGGATTCGGAAGGACGATTTGGTGAGATCTTCATCAATCTGTCTTGATTTGACTAGATTGCCTATTATTTTTATTCACTATATTTAGATGATTTCATTGTTTTGGGATCTTGAAGTGCATCTTCGATTGTGTTGAAAACTGGTGTTGAACTGGTTTAGAATTAGGTTTAATGCCTAGTATTGCTAGTGGATATTTGGGTGGACTCCAGTTAAAAGATGTGTTTTCTTCTTCATTTTGGGGGGAGGTTTTCCACGTTAAAAATTCTCTGTTTTTTATTATCTCCTTGGCATATTATTTTTCTTGGAAGCATTTATTGACTCCTAACGAGTTAAATCAACAGGAAATAATTAAGTGTGTGTTTATTTCCCAACATATTATAGCTAAATCCTCAAACAATGTGCAAGTGTGATTCTTTTAACTGCTTTATCAGTATGGCATTATGCCCTATACATTGTACCTTGTATACCACCAAATCCACCTTCTCCCAGTTTATTAGCAGGAAGTTCTCTGTTGCACCTTTAATTGTACTGAACTCCAGTTGCAAGGCTTCCACGCTTATTTCCTTCCTGATCTGCTGTGACAATCAGAGAAAAAAAATGTTTTGAGGGGATGTTCAAGCATTACGTGAACAATTGAGATAGTCTAAAGTTCCTAATAGGCTCATTAAATACATTGAAATGGAGGCTTCTGGGAGAGGTTTTAAAACAAAATTTTAATATATTTTTGCTTTCACCCCCTCTGCCATTACTATTTGAATGTGGGCTTGCTACGGTCAAGGTTATGTTGGGTAAAAAGCAAGTTGTGTCTATCCTACATATAACTACAGAATATTCAAGAAGTCCAGTTTATGTTTCTGCTGGTCATTGTTATTTCCAAGACAGTGTTCATGCTCATGGACTGACCAATGAACCTTTTAGTATGAAATATATGGGTTGGGTATATGGGTGATTTGCCTACTAGGTATTATGATTTCACAGTGACAGAGCAACAGAGTCGAATACCCAAAAGAAATGGACATTTAGCACTGGCAACCAATCAATACAATCTATTGATCAGAGAGTTGCCCTGATCACAAGATTCATAAAAGTTAAAACCACTCAAGTTCAATTTAGTGCAACAATAAGTCATAGAAACTGGATTTAAACTTGGATAAGTCTTTGGACCTAGTCTAAATGGTAATTAATTGCTTACCACCGGGTGTTCTCCTCTGCTTTCTCCTTTGCCAACAAAACCAAATGCCAGAGAGAAGCATACCACTGTAACTAGCGGGGCAGCAACAATTAAAGGAATTAGCCTTGATCGATTTCCTGAATACAAGAACAAGTTCATTTTATGCTAAATCTCCCATTAGTTTCAGAAGTCAAATTATAACTTCACAGACCATACTTACTTTTAGATGGAGGACTTGGAGGCAGAAACAGAGGATCGGGGGCCTGTGATGTGGCGTTTACACACACCTCATAAAGGGGGCTCTTCAAAACCCTTAACTGACAGCTTGGCCCGGAAAGATCATAGCCCATTCCTCCCATTGCAATAATACTGAATAGCAGTGATAGTAACTCGTAAACATCTGTTGCAATAAAATCCAGTTATATCAGGAGTGCACTGTACAAGGCAATATAACTTCTGAAATTCAGTAATCTCAGCCTCTTCTGTTGCTAGAATTGGTGAAGATGAATCAGAAGCAGCTCTTGTGGATAGGCTATCTGTAATATTTGCCAAGACTTGATTAAATTGATAATTATTGGAGACATTTGTTCCACTGCACAGATAAGCCCATGGATCTTCCTCTGCAATGGAGAAAATGGAGTGGTTGGACTATTTTAATGTACACTCCTCATACCAAATAATAGCTCCCTTCTGGTTAGGGCATCTTTGTAAGACGTCTTGGGTTAATGTGGCAACGCTTTCTTGGCAGACTTTGGGAGTAACATCCCCTCGACAAAGAAAAAGAGCATATACTTTGTCGATGTTTTCACCAGCAGTAGAATTATAGAATCCGGTGAGGGAAGCTTTGGAATAGAGATTAAGGAGGAGATTATTCAGGTTATTCTGGAAACTGCTATTCTGAGTATAATTATATGTGGGGTAACAATAGAAATAGACATAGCGCACATTGGCACTAACATGTTCAACTAGTAAGCATGAAATTAAGATCAATGTAATAGTTTTTTGATATCTGACGAAGAGACATCATATCTTCTTTTCCCTTCACAAAGAGTAATAAAAAGGTTTTGGAGAGATTAGAAGCAAAATGCAAACCCTGATAGCTTGTAATAGGGGTCCCTGAATGGTGTAGTCTGAAATGTTTTCATATAGCATCCCTTCAAACAATCCCTTCGATATTTGTGAATAAGAGGTTATCAACACCTAGAACAGTAGAACTCAATCTCTCTCTCTCTCTCTCTCTCTCTCTCTCTCTCTCTCTCTCTCTCTCTCCTCTCTCTCTCTCTCTCTCTCTCTCTCTCTCTCTCATTATTGTGTATATATACATTCTAAGCTCCTTTACCCTCCAGGAGGTTTTCCAAATTTCTGAACACTTAATATATACATGAATTAGAGGTGATCTACTTAAGATATACAAGTAAAAATTTATTTCGGGGTGCCTTCAGCAAATTAACCAAAATTCTGTTTTTTATCAAACAAAACAATTGCACGTTGGAATAATGATAAGAGTGTTATTGTCACATTTATACAGTTAGGAGAATGACCTTAGTTCTGACAAGACAAGATGGTTGCAAATTTGTTGAGAATAGTCTTTGAAAGGACAACACGTATACAATTGGCCATTAGGGTTGCCTAATCTAAATCAAAGCCCTCAAAATATATATTTTCATGATCTATATTATAGTGATGAAATAGACAAATAGTCATTTGGTGTGCTTTACCTCCCAATTCCTCGGACTGATCCACCCATATGAGTGAAACTTCACACAGAACCCTATTAATTTCCTTTTATACAACCTGCACTGGAGCAGTTAGGATTTATATTTTTAAGTTATTAAACTGTAATTACATTGACAAAGCAGATAGCTAGCCAGCTTCCTCAGATTGCAGTTACACATATCTGCATAGTGTCTATGATTCAGTGTAATATAGTGCCTCTTCCAGCTTATCCACCAAAAAGTCCAAATTATGATCGAAAACAATTAAATGTTTGAAC